>CACVKI010146162.1:33114-83318 GCA_902732785.1 Trichogramma evanescens | reverse complement strand
CACTTTTTCTAATCCGCCACTGAGGCTATGTGTGCATCGAAATATTTGCAATTGGTTGATACTAGTTATGAAATTACGTAAAACAAAGTCGGATTAATTCGAATAGATCACGAATAAAATTATCCTGATACACGAAGCGCAAAACAAATACGAATCGCCCGAACACAAACTGTGGAATCGACAGAGAGAGATAGAGGGAGAGAAACATTGCGGCTACATCAGCCAATAGTAGCGCGCCATAATCTCTTTGTTGACTAAATACAGTAAATACGGTATTATTGTCATTCTCTTTCGTCTCTCACTCTCGTGTCTGATCCGTGCTCGAACGCGCGCCCCCTGATGGAAAAAGTTTCCCTTCGTAAAAAAAAAAAATAATAATGATAATAATAATAATACTGGATAATACGATGCACATCGTCAGGGGGCTGAAAATGTAACGAGTAGTAATTTGAAAACTACGTCAGCCGACGTTGATCCGCATTAGTTATAAGGGAGTATATAATATGGGTAAGCTTATCGTCAAATCGACCAGACAACGATAATTCGCAAAATATTATATCCTTCTCTCCGGCTATTGTGCGCGCAGGTCGAAAATTCGAGCTCGTCTCGTCTCGTCTCGTCGGCAAAAAGGGAAGAACCGAGCGCAGATTTCTGATAATAATCGGCAGAAAATTGCAGCATTGTCTGTCAGTCTTGCCAAGGCAGCGTGGCCTGTATATAGTAAAACATGCCAACGATCCGATGGTGAAAAGCGTCGTTTCCGTCGCTCTCGAGCATTGTAAAGAGACCAGAGAGTGTATGTACGTATATATATGGAGTAGCTCGTACGTATGTGTATGTAGCTCGAAGGGAGGGAGGGAGCAGCAGCAACATCAGCAGCAGCAGGCAGAGAGAGGACTACAATTGCACGAAATTATGATTTCCGGCTCATAGTCGAGAGCGGAACTCGAGGGAGAGTCGATCACACAGGCTCTTCCATTAAGAGATTAAACCGTTTGAGCTCGATTTGCTGCAATCACGAGGCTGCTTCGACTGCTGCTGCTGCTGCTGCTGCGATCGAGCTTTAAAGAGAGAGACAGAGAGTAGGTATACACGTGTTCTCGGCTATAGGGCATGCACAACATGGGTATAATGGCCTGCGATCGCTGTATAAAGATTTCGCATTATCGCTCCCGAGGGAGAGAGAGAGCTCTACATAGCTCGAACGCAAACTCTCCTAACAGCCCAGCTGATGGGATGTTTTAATTCGCGCGCGCGCCGTGCCGTGCCGCGTGGGCTGATGGTCTACTATGTACAGTCTTTAAAGTCTAGTTGGTGTTTTCTATGCTAAACCTTAAGATCGCATGTGCCTCATTCAGACTATAAGATTCTTTACCGGACGATTTGTTGTGTCTAGAAAAAGCAATCGAGTATTTTGATAAGAAGACTGACTGTTCTTGATATCAGGGACGATCCTTTCGTAAAATTACACAACTAGAGCTTACGAAATATAATTTCGAGAAACGAAACGAATATTCCCAAGTATATAATGGCAATCACCTCCCAATACATCGGGCAACATTTACATCGAACCGCTTCGAGTCATCGATGCTGGTAAATTGAAAACTCGTTGCTTTCTGCAGTTCGCGATCACTGCACAACTTGCTGGCTTCGGCGCGGCGAGCTTACACAGATCGAGATATATATATATATGTACACCTTGGCGCGAGGCATACGGTTGCAGCAGCGCGTTGTGTCGGTCGCGTTAATGAGAAAAGTTACAGCGACGCGCGCGAGCGAGAAGGTTTTGGTTTATGTATGAGCGTTTGAGAAATCAAGCGCCGCCTCCTCGACAAGCCTCCTTGTATATAATAGGTAAGTGTATGCGTATGCGCGCGTACCACTACTACAAACACTCGGCGAAATGAAATATAGAATAAACAAACGCGAATCATCGAGGTCGGCGGCGGCGGCGGCGGCGGTGCATCTCTCGCGCGTCGAGGCGCTTCGCTTTGATACGTACATCCCTGCAAGCTCTGCAACCTGTTTAACTTTCTGTTGACTATTTGTCAACGTCTTTCGGAAAATAATTTAGAATATCGCGCAGTTGGATACACACCTCGAGGGATATACGCACGGTATATCGCATTAAACGCGAAGATATACGTAATGCGGGATTTCGGGACAAAATTAATGCTCGCTTCGTTAATGGTCTTCTCTCGCGCGCACAGATGACGTGCTATGTAGCACACGTATACTTGCGGTGCATAGAAAATCTATCGAGCGCACAGGGAGGATAGACATTTGCCAAAGCCCCATCGGTCGAGGAAATTACATTTCGCGCGCCGTGATACGCTTCAATTTAGTCAAAAATGATCGGAGCTCTTTGTGGGAATTATATATGTGTATAGTGGCAGACGGTGAGCGGAATTGCCATCAGCAGCTGAGCTGCCGAAGGTGAGCTCGCTGTAAGCATTAATGTCGGCGCATTATAGCCGGTCCATTTTGTTGCAGCAACAGCGGCGGCGGCAGAGCTTTCAGAGCTGCGAAAAATGTAGGTTAATTGTCTTTTTGCCCGTATACTGGCTCGCTCGGGCGCTTTTCATCCATCGATGATCGAGATTCGGCGGAGAAAAATACTGGGTACACCGTGAATTCTTCAAATTTGATAATTTGCTCTACGAAAATCTGAAGACGAACTTGAAATACGAATCATGTATATTCGGAAATTATTTTTCCACTTGCAGATTTGCAATACTCCATCTGTCGATGAAATCAGAAAGCTTTGATGTCGATAAATATTGCTACCATAAAAAATTAATTCAAAACTACTAATTTTTACTTTTACATGGAATATATCATAATTTTTGCTATAGGTCAACTTTTGCCACTTAACATACAGTGACTTTTAAAGACATCAGAAACAAAGAATTAAAACAGTAACAAATATCACAGTAATATTTAGCATGTATAATATACATTGTACAAAATAGAACACCCCCATAACTCGATTTTCAGACTTATTGGCAAACATAACAATTGTTCTTAGCGAATGTGACAACATTAATTCTGCATTTCTCTTCGCGTGCCGCAATCATTTTTAAGCACACCTCAGCAACGCTCGCTGAAATCCGAAGCTCGCGGTCCGTATAGATATAGTCAAGATTGCTCTCTTTGGTTTTAACGCTCGTGCAGGTATACTCCAATTTATCATTTTTCGCGCGAAAGATAATTCATGAAAAATTACTCTCTCTCTCTCTGTCTGTCCGGTGTATGGCGCGGACAGCGAACGGAAAAGCGTGCCGCGTCGAGAACTGTTGCTGCTGCAGTGCCGCTCTGTTTTATGGGATCCCGAGCGTCAGAAAAAAAAGCTCGAAAGAGCCCGTTGCAGAGTCATTAGTTCATGCCGGAGATAAGACCGGGGCGCGCATTTATTGGTCGAATTGCATGGTTTATGAGCTAGTCTTTTCTCGCGATGCAAATCGTTCAGGCTCGCCGCCGCCAGTCATAAGAGCTCGCTTATAGAGGCGAGATCGCGATTGGCAATTTTTTCGAGCTCCGATAAAACTCGGGCGCGAGAGACTTATTAGACTGACAGCCACCGGTGTATACGAGATACACACACACACACACACACACACACACATACAAACCGTGTGTCACTGATTTATAGCCAGCGCACTGCACTAACGTATTTCTGACTGTATACTACGATAAACACATAAAAATGTAAAATATCTTCGGACTCGTTAGCATATTTCTCACGCAGTCGCGCGTGGGTCATTCGAATACCATTCGTTACATAGCAGTTGTACGTGTGTTCGTCCTATGATAATAATATACAACCGCATTGCTCGTGCTCGAAGAGATCCACGCCGCTGATAAAGTCATTGACGATTCTCGCGATCAATTAGCATACCTGCAGCGAGAATGATGAATTCGCACGTTTTTTTTTCTTTTTTACTTCAGCCTTATACCTTTAATTGCTCCTATACTTCCTTCCCTCTTCCGTGTGAGATCGCTCGCATCGAGATCTCATTTTCTCGCGCCACGAATTACGCGCGCGCGCGCGCGCGTATAAAATAATCCGCGTTTGCTTGCGATTCGCGCTCTCGTACGGCATACACGGATCAAGAGGCGTAAAAGAGAGGGNGGAAAGAGAAGAGCTCGTGCGGGGGGAGCATCCGGGAGGAAAGCGAACGCGATGTCACGACTAAATTGCTTATCTCCCGGGCGCTCCGCTCGTCAGTCCCTATTACCCGAGAGAGATAGAGAGAAAGAGCAAAGAGCTGTCACTGAATGAAGTCATCCTCTTGTTCACGTTTTTTTTACTCTTTTTTTCCTCTCTGTCTCTCTTTCATTCCCCTTTCTTTATCTTTCCTCGTTGATCGATGTACGTATGAGTATGGGAAGAGAGGCACAAAAGTGACGCGCGAAAGCTCGCGATCTTTGGCTTTATATATATACCGTTGCATCGAACCCCTATGTTTCGTTCGTTTTTTCCCTCTGTTTTACTCGCGCGGGGGGGAACGAAACGCTTTAGTAGCCATGATATAGAATTGTAATTGCCCGTCGTATTTTCGTATCTAACGACCCATTGATAGCCGAGAGTCCAGACTGCACAGAAAAACTGACCCCGTCTCGAGCGAGCTTTATTAATCGTTTCGTTTTTGTGCAAGCTCGTACAGCTATATAACTGCTTTATATAAATACGTAACAAGAATAAAAAAAAGTACGAGAGCAGGAACGATAACTATTTTTACGTTGTCGCGTATGCTACTCGAGGGCCGACTACTGATAATAATCTCATATTGCCGGCAGATTCTACAACAACAATAACAACGGCAAATGGACAGTGCGTATACACACATATCACGTCGCGGATTTTGAACACACGAAAACCAAGAGAGAGAGAGAGAGCCGAGAGAGGACGAATACCGTGTTTATTAGCCACGACGCGAGCCACACAGAGCCGCGCGCTCCATTGGCAGCAGCAGCAGCTCCCGGCGGATTTACGGTTACGATCTCTCCGAAGTTGAACGCGCGCTCGATCCTCGATGGTCACTATACGCATATAGACATTCGTCGATGCGGCGCCACTGGCATCGCTGCTGCACCGCACACGTTGTTTTACACGCGCTATATTCTGTCGTTCGAGCCCGCCTACACGCTATGTACGCACGCGTTATTTGGTACACACAACATACGCAGATCGTCTGTGACTCCGACTCGCTACGCGTCTGCCCTCGAGCAAGCTTTTTTTTTATCCATTATATGGTATGCATACATACGCGTTCTCGGGTCGCGCGCGCGCGCGAGACCGATCGATTTATCATTGACTCGGATGCGCTCGTTATTTTTCGCGCGCGTACGCGTGTCTGTTCTCGAGATATGAGCTGGAGCGAGAGAGAATAAAGGAAGAGTCGAACGCAGGCAGCGCGTGCGAATTTAGTTGACATGAAATCTCAGCGAAAAATGATCGGAAAACATCGTTCCACTGTACACGATTTCGCGTGCTCAGGTAAAATAGTGTCCTGACATTCAAAAGCTCGGTGCGTACGAATGTGTCGATGAAAGAATATAGAAAGAGTCGCGAACTCGGTGCAGCAGCTTTTAACATCAGTGGCGGATTAGAAGAAGTGCCGCCTCACCCGAACTTTCATTTGTCACTCACACAATTTGAAAACAATTATGAGAGCTTTCACTCATTTTTAAAAATGTAATGATAGATCACAATCCTTTTGGGAAAATTTTTATTTAAATTTCAGAAAACGTGTGTTTAAGTATATCTATAGATATTTACAATTGTCAATCATTATTTTTTCTTGCATTTGTCAAACCCAAAATTTTTGCGACCTTCGTGGACTGTTTTTTGATATTTTTATGAATTGCTTTGATTCCCAAATTTTTTCTCGCACTTATCGTATTGGTAATCTTTGCAAACTTTATGCACTCTCCTTTGATGCTTCAAAAAATCTGACTTACTTCCAAATTTTTTTTCGCAATTGTTGCAAGCAAAATCTTTGCGACCTTCGTGGACTGTTTTTTGATGGGCGAGCAAATGCGATTTTTTCCCAAATATCTTCTCGCACTTGTCGCATGCGAAATCTTTGCAACCTTCGTGTACTGTCCTTGAGTGGGTGAGCAAACTATATTTTTGTGTAAATTTTTTCTCACACACATCACAAGTGAAATCTCTCCGACCTTCATGCACTGTCTTTTGATGGCGGAGTAAATTCAATTTGTGTCCAAATTTTCTCTCACATTTGTCGCATGCGAAATCTTTTCGACCTTCATGGACTGTTTTTTTGTGTCTGATCAATGTGCTTGGATCCCCGAATTTCTTCTCACACTTATTACATTCAAAATCTTTGCGACCCTCATGGACTGCCTTTTGGTGTAAAAGCAAATAAAATTTTCGTCCAAATTTCTTCTCACAAATATCGCACGCAAAATCTTTGTGACCACCGTGAACTGCACTTTGATGCCTGATAAAAGTCGCTTTTGTTCCAAATTTCTTTTCGCATTTATCACATGCGAAATCTTTTCGACCTTCATGGACAGTATTTTGATGTCTTTTCAAATTTCCTAAATCCCCAAATTTCTTCTCGCATTTTTCGCATGCGTAATATTCTCGACCTTCATGTACCATCTTTAGGGGGGTGAGCGATTGACGTTTTTGTCCAAATTTCTTTTTGCACTTATCATGTATTGCCTTTATGTGCAAGAGTAAACTTTTCTTATTTGCAAATCTCTTCGCACACTTTTCACATAAGTAGTCTCTGAAAACTTCGTGAAATATTTTTTTGTGCTTTTGTAAAGTTGATTTATTTTCAAACTTCCTCTCGCACTTGTTACATGAGAAATCTTCGCGATCTTTGTGTACTAATTTTTGGTGCGTAAATAAACTCGATTTTTTCACAAATTTCTTCTCGCACTTGTCGCATGCAAAATCTTTGCGCCCTTTGTGTTTTGATATTTGGTGTCTACTTAAATGACTTCGGAACTCAAATTTCTTTTCGCAGCTGTCACATGCAAAATATTTTTTTACATTGTGAATTGTGTCTCGGTGAGTTATCATGCTTGATTCGAGTGTAAATGCCTCCTGACAAATATCACAAACGTATTGTTTATCGTCTGAAACAACAATGTCGTATTCACTTGAATTATCTATCGAGAAAATTTCTCCAGATTTCTTCTCACTTTTATCCATTTTGGTGCTTAAATTAAACGATGGATCTTTCTATTTAGTGCCTTGAAAATTGAATAAGTAAAATTTATCTTTTCATGTTATGTCTTGAAAGTCATCATTTAAACTAATTTGTTGTCACTATAGACATGATCAGTGTGTCGAAGGTCGATGTTAAAATCGTTTGTGATCATATTGTTTACAATTAAGTTACCGATTTATCTGTTTATACTTAGAGTATTTGAAACAATTTACTTTTTAAAACAGTCCCGACAAAGAACATCGAGTCGATGGATCCTTAAAAATGTATAATGAATAATTTTGATATTCATTCCAAAATTTGCTGCCTCCACGCCATCGCGTGATTGGCGTGCTCCATAATCAGCCACTGCGTAACGTGTACACATTGGCCACTGCGTGCGCAAAAAAGTCGCACATCACATACAGAAAAAAAGAAATATTTACCCACACTTTGAATTGGGAGGACAAACGTCTTGGCAGCGGCGGTGGCGGCGGCGACGCACGCCCGACAGATACGCAATTTCGTCGTGTCGTCGTGAAGTGTAAGGCGCTCGCGCGAAATCCTCGAGTCGAGTGCACACCCGAATATAATATAGTAGCGCGTCCCGCGTCGTACGTATACGGCATGCATACAAGCACCGCACGCGCTCATTGTCTATATATACAGCTATATTTCTCGGTTTGCTGCCGTTGCAGCGCATTCGCTTACGAGCATACCCCATATCTATATGTGTGTGTGTGTGTAAAGCTCTTGTGTGTAGCTCGACGCGAGCGAGCGCGAGAACTCGAGAGCTCTTGGATGTTTCGAGTGCGCGCACGCAAGTTTCTGCTGCTGCTGCTGCTGCTTGGTGCGTTGTTTTCCCTCCTGCACGCCGAGCTACCGCATGCGAGCGGCTGCTTCTCTCTGCATTATAATACGCGCCCGGGTCTTCGCGCACATCGTCGGTTTGCGCCAGCACCATCTTGACGCCGCCCGACGCGGCCACCACACCGCCACTGCGCGCGGCTCCATTAACTTTGATTAATTACATTGTCTTTCTTGGGCTCTTGTCTTCTTATTCTGTTTTGCAGCGGTATACCGCTCTCTTTATCCGTATCTTTACTCTGCTTTATAAAGCGCGTGTTCATAATGTATGAATCGTAGAGATCCGACGGCAGGCAGTATACCGTAAAATATCGCGGCTCGCTTCGAATTAAGTATTTACGATTCGCACGTCGTATCCGGAGCATCGTATACGTGTACGGGGCTCATAACGCAAGCTCGATCCAACTCGATCGTTTCGTGAATACGCGAGCGCGCAAATATCGAAACAGCAGCAAGTGTAAGTGTTACGAGGCGTAGAGGAGCAGCAGCTGCTGCTGCCCTTGCTGCTACAGCATATTGGCGTTTTGGCACTTGGAGGAAGTCAAATCACGATCAGACTCTCTCTCTCTCTCTCTCTTTTACTGCGCTGCGATTCCCATATAAGACAGGCCCTCTTTTTTGTGCTGCGACAACGTCTAGCTCTCGAGCCCCATACAATTTATGCAGCGCGTAGCATTTCTTATACATTATATAGATATTATACATTCCCCGACTGTCTGCCTGTATTCGTTCCTTCCTCTTTCGATATCTTCGATATTAAGAACTTTTTTTGCGCTCCGTATCAATGAACGCGAAGCAGCAGCAGCAACAGCAGCTGCTGCTTCGAGGAGGAGCCGAGCGACGATCGCAAGCGTAGCGCGAAATAAATCTCGACGCTCGTCTGTGTTTTCTCCTATGGCTCGTCTCCGGCTGTATCATATAACGATATATTATAGCGCGCGTGCGTAAGAGAGACGGACAAAGAGCTTGACGAAACTATCGCCTGTGAATGCCACTGGCTGAATTCGCTTGACCTTGCCCAAAAAACGTATATACGCAGCTCGAACTTCATCATACACGAATACGAATGCGTGAAAAAGAAGCTCCGAGTAGACAATTTTCCTCGGAGCTTTTATTCGTTCGGGGAGGGGTGCAGGTTCCTCGCGAAACTTTCAATAAAATGATAATTTTCTTTTTATTTGCCTGCGAGCTCGACACACACGCGTATAGACATGGTGCTATTGTCTGCTCGCGTCGACGCTGCAGCTCGTGCAGAACCTCGTGGCAGCTGCTGCTGTATATATAGCTATGTATGTGGACCCGAGCTCGAGGATTCGGTCCTTTTTTTTGCGCGCGCGCACGGCTATTTGTACTGCGCGCGGGTATACGTGTATATATGCGCTGGGCGAAAAAACGTTTATCGCTCCGGCACAAGCAGAAGCAGCAGCAGCAGCAGGCAAGGGCAGAAGCTTTTATCGACTCGCTTCCGTGCGCGTTAAATACACAACGCGGCGACGACGAACGAGTCTCGATGCATTTTCTGCACTTTATAGATGCGCCTGGCTGCTGTATAGCGAGCTTGCGCGCGAGTGCGGTCGTCCGGTTTCGACTCGAGCCAAATTCATGCGGATATATACGCGCGCGTGTGTGTGTGTGTGTAAAAGCAGCAACAGCAGCGGCAGCAGCAGTAATAGCGCGCAGAAACCGGGTGCCTTTGCCAAAGTAAATCTTGCACGCCGTTATACACATATACTCGATCTTACGGATTGATAAGGATTTTCCCATGTTTCGCCGTGGTGTACGCTACTACTACTGCGTACGTGTACAAAATTTATGAAGCTCTTACGCGCACTCTAAAACTTCTTGTCAGAAGCAGGCGTGGATATGTATGCAACGGGGCGCGTTTTGTACATACGCACACATACACACGTAGCCGAGCCAGCGTATATTAACGTATAAAAAATACATTGGATAAACATATATATATCTGTGTAATGTACGAATATTTATATAAGCCCGGGGCTGGGCGTCTATATCGGTGGATTTCCGAGGCCGCACGCGCGTATACCTCTTTTGCGAATGGGACAAATTTGTCGCGCGACAAAAAAAGAAAGGAAAAAAGAACGCGGCATTATTTTCCTTGGCAGCGATAAATTGCTCGGCTTCGGGTGAGGCGAAATTTCGAGGCGCAGCGAGAAGCAAAAAAAAAAAACAGTCGACGAATGCAACTAACGCAGGGCGCGAATCGTAAAGAAGAAAAATGAACGAGTTCGGAAAGAGTGGATGCCTATACGTGCGCGGCTATGTAGTCGCGGTACAATAATAAGGCGCATACGCCAACGAGTAGAAAACGAGCGTCATTTACAATCCACTCTACACCGCAATGTTTATATTGTTACGTGGGAAGGGGTTAAATAAAAGGCGAAATAACTAATTAGGCTCAAAATATATCAGAGGGGATCGGGGCCGTTCGCGCGAGGTGTCTCCTTGTCGCTTGATGTACTGATACTGCTGTCGCTGATGAGCTGTGCTCATCACTCTCATTGTCGCGCGCCGCGTCACTGGTGGGGCCTTGTCGTCCCACGTGACAATATATATAATCGGCCGACAATTCATACAACGATCGTTTCCTCCAGGATGAGGAACTTTTAATTGAATCTCTGATATCTGTCTCTCGACTTAAAGGAGCAGGCCCCAAAAGGACGAATCGAATTAAAAGATCGGATGAGAAGTCGGAGAGAGAGAGAGAGAGGATAACGAGCCGTATTATGCATATATAGCGCGCCGCACCCGAAGGGATACACCGCGTAAACCCATCGACTTTTGCATATTATATACAGAGACGTTGCACTACTGTATGATATACGTATATCGTATGCTGCAAGAGTCGAGCGAGAGCGACAGATGTGCCATGTTGCATTCGCGCGCGCGCGCAAGCTTACATATTATATGCACTCGCTGGCGCGGTAGACACAACGAGATTGCATTATCGCCTGCGCGCGTGTGTAATGTATAAACATGTCCGTGTCTCGCGACACACATACACACTCGTGGTCCCGTGCATAAACGCGTCCCACGATTTACACGAGCTGCGCACCTACGTATTAATACCTCGTGTGCGCAAATGTGTTGATAGTCAACGCAGCCTTCCACGCGTCAAGATCCATATGCCTGAGCACGCTCCGATGTTTTTCGGAGTTATTCAATTTTTTTTGCGACGCGATACGCGCACGCTCGAGCTCAACTGCTCTGTACTATATATACAAGCGTAAACTTGACCGTTTCAAAAAGCTCGACTCGAACAGCGATATATGTACGGTACGCGCTTGACAGGTGCATCACTCGTATACATAATGTATATCGTACACGACGAACGATCGTCCGCTGCCAAGCTTTTTTTTTTTCTTTTCAATGCACGTCGCTCGGCATTTTGCACGAATTGATATTTTAACTTTCAGGACCAATTTGTCTCTTTCTGCATAGTGTCGTATGTTAGATACGGCATAGGATATCGAACGTATCGCTGCTACAACATCCACCACAATCAATAGCTTGATCGCTACCCGTCGCGCGTTAAAAGAAAATTAGAAAAGAGTCGCGCGCGCGAGTGACCAAAAAATCTTCACCTGATTCTTTTTCTTCTTTCACCCCAATGCCAACACCTTCGTTCGTGTCCTGCTCCAGGAGTTCTCCCTTGAAGTGATATTAAAGGCCTCTTTTATTTAGCATGTTTCGTTCTTGTACGCGACTTGTAGTATTCGCGTGCCATTCGTGTTGCGGGTTTTCTCTCACGTGGCTCTTACGCCACCTAGAGGCGGATCACTGAATCAAAATATTTCGTCTCTTCGCTCGAATACATAGATCTATACTGGGTTTCAGTCGAGGATCGCGAGAGTGACTCAGCTCCAGGCACGACGATTCAATCATTTATCAGTTTCTGTAATATAAATATTATCGTTAAAAAAATTAAACGCTCTAATTGGCACAGTCGCTGCATTACATCGGCACTGCGTACACAGTTCATATGCAATAGTATATACTCGTTGCATACAAGTGTGTCGATGAATGAATATAGATAAAAGTCGCAAACTTGGCGCGATCATCCAACGTCAATGGTCGATCAGAAGAAGTACTACCTCACCCGAATTTTCCTTTACCGCTCACACCATTCGAAAACAGTTATGAGAGCTTTTACTCATTTTTGAAAATGTAATGACAGTTCACAGCCCTTTTGGGAAAATTTTTATTTGAATTTCAGAAAGCGTATGTTTAAGTTTATCTATAGATATTTACAATTGTCAATCATTATTTTTTCTTGCATTTGTCAAAACCAAAATCTTTGCGACCTTCGTGGACTGTTTTTTGATGGGCGAGCAACTGCGATTTGTATCCATATTTATTCTTGCACTTGTCGCATATGTAATCCTTGCGACCTTCGTGTACTACCATTTGGTGTCTGATAAAATCTTTTTGTAGTCCAAATTTTTTTTCGCACTTGTCGCATGCGAAATCTTTGCGACCTTCATGGACTATTTTTTGATGGACGAACAAATGCGATTTGTATCCAAATTTCTTCTCGCACTTGTCGCATGCGAAATCTTTGCGACCTTCATGGACTGTTTCATGATGTTTTTTGAAATTGCCTCGATCCCCAAATTTCTTCTCACATTTGTCACACCGAAAATCTTTACGACCCTCGTGGACTGTCTTTTTGTGTGAGAGTAAAGTCAATTTGTGTCCAAATTTTCTCTCACAATTGTCACAGGCGAAATCTTTTCGACCTTCGTGGACTGTTTTTTGATGGGTTCTTAAATTGCTTCGATCCCCAAATTTCTTCTCACAGTTGTCGCATACGTGATCTTTGCGACCTTCGTGTACTGTCTTTTGGTGCTTCATCAAATCTGCTTTTAGCCCAAATTTCTTCTCGCACTTATCACATTCAAAATCTTTGCGACCCTCATGGACTGTCTTTTGGTGAAACAGTAAATGCTCTTTTCGTCCAAATTTCTTCTGACAATTATCGCACGCAAAATCTTTGCGACCATCGTGAACTGCATTTTGATGCCTGATAAAATCCGCTTTTCTTCCAAATTCCTTTTCGCATTTATCACATGCGAAATCTTTCCGACCTTCATGGACTGTCTTTTGGTGCAAAAGCATATTTGATTTTCGTTCAAATTTTCTTTCACAATTGTCGCATGCGAAATTTTTGCGATGCTCATGGACTGTCGTCATGTGCATGAGAAACTGCGATTTTTTTTCGGACTTGTGACACGCATTATTTTTGTAACCCTCATGGACTATTTTTATGTGCAAGAGCAAACTCTTTTTATTTGCAAATCTCTTCGCGCACCTTTCACATAAGTAGTCTCTGAAAACTTCGTGAAATATTTTTTTGTGCTTTTGTAAAGTTGATTTATCTTCAAATTTCTTCTCGCACTTGTCGCATGCAAAATCTTTGCGCCCTTTGTGTTTTGATATTTGGTGTCTACTGAAATGACTTCGGAACTCAAATTTCTTTTCGCAGCTGTCACATGCAAAATCTTTTTTTACATTGTGAATTGTGTCTCGGTGAGTTATCATGCTTGATTCGAGTGTAAATGTCTCCTGACAAATATCACAAACGTATTTTTCAACGTCTGAAACAACAATATCGTGTTCACTTGGGTTATTTTTCGAGACAAGTTCCTCGTATTTCTTCTCACTTTTATCCATTTTGGTGCTTAAATTAAACGATGTATTTTTCTAATTAGTGCCTTGAAAATTGAATGAGTAAAATTTATCTTTTGGTATTATGTCTTGAAAGACAACATTCAAACTAATTTGTTTTCACTATAGACATGATCAGTGTGTCGAAGGTCAATGTTAAAATTGTTTGTCATCATATTGTTTACAATTAACAATTACGCTTTAAAATACGCATTAAGAACACGATATAGCAAGAAGAATTCTTCTAAAGTAGCATGTTTCGTTCTTGTACGCGACTTGTAGTATTCGCGTGTCATTCGTGTTGCGGGTTTTGTTTCACGTGTCTCTTACGCCACCTAGAGGTGGATCACTGAATCAAAATATTTCGTCTCTTCGCTCAAATACATATATCCATACGGGTCAGTTGAGGATCGCGAGAAACGCTCTAATTAGCACAGACGTTGCATTTCATCGGCGCTGTGTGCACAGTTCATACGCAATAGCGGATTAGAAAAAGTTCCGCCCCTGCGCAAACATTCATTTCATGCTCGGGCAGTCGAATTTTAAAGGCTCGAAATATTTCATTCAAAGATTACCATTCACAGCTCTAAACAGGATGCGAACGAAAATCTCGGATGATCATTGCTCGAAAAGCTGCAGGTAACAGAGTAGCCAAAAATAAATCACCCATCATGACAGTGTACAAAGGTGTGATGATAATTAAACGCCAGATGTTCAATTTTAGAAAAAATATATGTATTAGTATCAATATTTATTTATAATTTTCAAGAAAAAGATCAGCAGTTTTTATTATTTTACCGATGACATAACCCAGCATGAACTTCGCAGCAACTCGAGACATTTGTATGGACAATAAATTATCCATTTAAACTTGATAATCTTCTGACACGAGATTGGATGCCATTGCGCATATATGCGATTATGGTGGCCAATTGGTTTCTTATTTAGAACATCTTTTCGCGCACATTCACATGCCAAAAATTATGATCAAATCAAATGTGGGGCATCAAGATGCGTTTTTATGCTAAAATTTCATCGTATATATATCACATACGTAATCTTAACGAACTTCGAGAATCGTTCATTAGTGATCTTCATGCACTGTCATTTGATGTCTGGTCAAATTCCCTTTTTGACCAAATTTCTTCTCGCACTTGTCGCATGCGTAATCTTTGTGGCCTTCGTGTATCGATTTATGGTGCCAAACTAAACTCGTTTTTTTTGTAAATTTCTTTTCACACATGTCACATGCGAAATCTTTCTGACCTTCGTGTACTGCCTTTTGATGTAAAAGCCAAACCCCTTTGTATCCAAATTTCTTTTCACACTTGTTGCATGCGAAATCTTTACGACCTTCGTGTACTGTTTTTTGGTGCACAAGTAAATTACATTTAAGCCCGAATTTTTTTTCGCATTTGTTGCATGCATAATCTTTGAAACCTTCGTGTACTATCATCTGGTGCAAACGCAGGTACGGTTTGTGGCCAAATTTTTTCTCGCACTTGTCGCATGTGTAATCTTTGCGACCTTCGTGTACTTCCTTTTGGTGGACAAGCAAATTCTGTTTATGTCCAAATTTCTTCTCGCAATTACCGCATTCGTAATCTTTGCGACTTTCGTGTACTGTTTTTTGGTGGATAAGCAAATTCCCTTTTTGTCCGAATTTCTTCTCACACTTGTCGCATGCGTAATCTCTGCGACTTTCGTGGACTGTTTTTTGGTGAGTCCGCAAATTCGATATTTGTCCAAACTTCTTCTCGCACTTGTCGCATGGAAAATCTCTGTGACCTTCGTGGACTGTTGTCATATGTAATAGCAAATACAGTTTGTTCCCAAACTTCTTCTCGCACTTGTCACATGCGAAATCTTTGCGACCTTCGTGGACTATTTTTTGGTGTTTCAACAAATTCGGTTTGTGTCCATATTTCTTTTCACACCTGTCGCATGCAAAATCTTTGCGATGCTCATGGACTGTTTTCATGTGCACAAGAAAATTCGATTTTTTTTCAAATTTCTTCTCGCATTTTCCGCATGTAAACTCTTTGCGACCTTCGTGGGCTGTTTTTTGTTGGAAGAGCAAACGCGATTTTTTTCTAAATGTCCCCTTACTGTCGTCACAAGCCAAATCTTTGTAACCCTCGTGGACCGTCTTCACATGCATGAGCAAACTTCGTTTATTTCCGAATCTCTTTGCGCACCTTTCGCATAAGTAATCTTTGAAAACTTCATGGAATATTTTTTTGTGTTTATGTAAAGTCGATTTATTTTCAAATTTCTTCTCGCACTTGTTGCATGTCAAATTTTCCTGATCTTTGTGTACTAATTTTTGGTGCGTAAACAAACTCGATTTTTTCACAAATTTCTTTTCGCACTGATCACATGCAAAATCGTTGCGGCCTTTGTGTACCGATATTTGGTGCCTACTCAAATGACATCGGAAGTGAAATTTCATTTCGCACTTGTCGCACGAATAATCTTTTCGTTCATTGTGAATCGTTCCTCGGTGTGTTATCATACTTGATTCTTGTGTAAATGCCTCCTGACAAATATCACAAATGTATTTTTTGTCTTCTGGAACAACATTATCGTGTTCACTTAAATTATTTTCCGAGACATTTGCCTCGGGTTGTCTATTAATTTCATCCATTTTGATACTTAAAATAAACGATGGATTATTTTATTTATCGCTATGGAAATTGAATGAGCAAGTATAGTATTACAGCTTGTTTCGTCGAGATAGACAACATTCAAACTAATCGGTTTTTACTATAAACATGATCAGTGCTTCGAGGGACAATGTCAAAATCGTTTATAATCATATTGTTTACAAATTAGTTACCGATTTATCTCTTTGTACATTGTCCTTACAATATTTGAAGCAGTTTAAAATTCTAATTGGGTGCTGTTTTTTTCGAAGAATTTTCTTAGCTTCTTAAAACTAACTTCAAAATAACTCCTTATAATATCGAGTTAATAGATCTTTACAATACAATATACTATGAATGATGAAATTTTTTTATATTCATTCTAAAATTTGCCGCCGCTATCCGTTGCCACCGCCACGCCATGACGCGATTGGCGTGCTCTATAATCCGTCGACGTTCATACGGATCAAAGGGTAAAAAGTGTTTGTGCACTATCGAGTTACCAAAGCCGCTCGTATAAAGGCATGGTTCGCGGAAAGACAAGGGGGTTGACACGAATGTGTGCATTTGAATGTAAGGAGGTATTATTAAAAGCTCGTCTCGCATGCATTTCTCATGCTGTATGCATAATGTAAGTGCGCGGTACCGGCTATTACGTGACTCAGTCAGGGTGACGTAGTAGTATAGTTATAGCACTTGTACTTGTAAACCGATGACACATTCGCACCGGATGCAAATTGTTGGTAAAAATCCAGTGAAATCGTCGAAGGGGCGGAATGACATGTTTTTTAGCTGTACTACTCGCGATTATTACTCCGTTTCGCTCG
Organism: Trichogramma evanescens; assembly: GCA_902732785.1. NCBI lineage: Eukaryota > Metazoa > Arthropoda > Insecta > Hymenoptera > Trichogrammatidae > Trichogramma > Trichogramma evanescens. The sequence goes on along the minus strand of CACVKI010146162.1, from coordinate 66,104 downwards.
ACCTCTCTTTCTCCTCTCCTCTATAAACACCCGCATTACAAATAAAAAACAGGCGAAAAAAATTTACCCCCTAACGACGCGCGAAACGATTCGTCCGTGAATTTTTCCCAGCTTCCTCTCTCTCTCTCTCGGGTGAATTTTAGTCACGAAAGTATCGCACCACCGTACGCGCACTTAAATTCACACCCGCAAACATATTATCGCGAATTCTACCCTCCCGCTACCCACTCGATGCTTCTGCTGTATAAGCTCGTGGGAGACGCGGCACGCGCGCTATATATATGTTGCTTATTTGCGTACACACACACGCGCACACCCGCACATACAGCAATTTTACCTGGCATGCGGTGCTTTCTCTCTGGGTATAGGTGCATGCTTGATGTATTTGCTGCTGCTACAGCACAGAGAGGGCCGCGCCGTACGAATATTTCGATTCGGCAAAATCTGTGTAAACACGCGGGCAAACATCGCTCGTAAGCGCGCGGGCGGTTATACACTGCACGCGGGGGTAGTATAGGGTGCGCAGCAAATATCGCAAGGAACGAAGAAGAGGTGCGAGTGAAATTCTTGGGCGAATACGGCAATCGCAATATCGGTGTACGCGCGACAGCGGCTTCTCTATTTCCACTTTTTCATCCCGAAGTCGCCTATACCTAGAGTACCTAAATTTGCCATCTCTCTCTTTCTCCCTTTCTCTCTTTGCACATCGTGTCGTGTCGTGTGCGAGTGCGTACACGCGTGTGTACGTATACACAAACGCAAACAAGCAATGCAATTTATTTTGTTTGCCCGCTTGTAATTTGTGTGTTGGAAATGCTGAAGAGCAATTCATGCAGGAAATATGGCGCGCCCCCCATACGTCAATACGTGTAGCCCACACGCGTACGTATCCCGAAAAAATATTTTTCATTCGCGTTGCGTTGCATTATTTTCTTCTTAGGGAGGGGGAGTTCGAATTTATTTTTTTTCCTCTTTTTTATTTTTTACGGTATTCGAGACTTCAATCGGGGGACACAGTAACAGCGGCTGCGGCGACGGCAGCGAACTCCGCAACATTTCACGTTGTTGATTTTCAATGCACGAGCCTGTGTATATATGTACTTTGCGCGATCTCAATTTACGCGTGTTTGGAAAAAGAATTGCAGCGCGTCTGTGATGATATATATATACAGCGATCTTTGCGGCGCGATTTGTTTGGCACTCGGGTTTGGGGTAGTAAAGCTCGATTCGAAAAAAGCTCCAAATTAAAATTTGCCCGTGTGACGCAATCTCCATCGCTCTAATTCTCTCTCTCTCTGTCTCTTGGTCGCGTATTATCGTGATCATCGACTCCTCGATCCGCAAAGATTTGCACACTACTCGACGAGTCGATGCATGTTTTGTACGGCTCGATCACCGACGCGACACACGACACGACATCGAGCGACGAAGATGCGAGCAAATTATGCATCGCCTATAGGCGTTCGGGGGGCTACAGACAGCCTCTACGTGTTTATTCAAGCGTGTATAACTAGACGCCAATGATCCTCGGCGCTAGACCAACACGGCAGAGAGACTCTCTGTTTCTTTGAAGTCGTGTTTCGTATACGTATACTGCAGCTCCGCACTTGCGCTCGCCTCGGCCTCGGCAAAGTTGATCCAACGCGACGCGACTCGTCGAATTCCTTATACACATCATCTGTAATATGTATTCGCGCTTTATTTACTTCCGACTGATGTCGAAAACCAATAGGTAATACATCGTTCGCCAACTTGCGTACAGATGATTGCACGCAAACATCAGCAGCAGCAGCAGCGTCGTCGTCAGCAAAAGGTTAAATATTTTCTTACGCTTAACGAGATGTATACTCGATGTTAACGTGTATCTGCCGGGGCTTTCGTTACGTACCGAAAGACGACACCTGAGAAGTTTTCATGCGTACATTATAATAATGCACATCTCTCGAAAGCCCACGCGCACACTCGAAAGTCACAAAAGGCTCGGACGCAGAATTTCATAATTGGCGGACATATTTGAATATATACGCGGCGCATTATAATTTATATTTATCGACTGGACGCAGATCGTTTTTCATTCCCTGCCTGCGCGCACGTACGTGCGCGTTTATTAATGTATAGGCTTAGGACATTTGCGCACGAGCAAACAGAAATTAGCTGAAATGAATTGATAAATGATAAATGGCCGTATCAAAATTCATACGCGCGATCCATGTATAGACTCGCAGCTAGAATGGTAAGTCCTCTCGTATGCAGATGCTGCGTTCTCGTGGAGGCTTGAGCTCGCAGGCACGCAAATATCGCGTGTAGAGATAGATGTATGTCTACTCGAACTCACCGTTCTCACTTGAAAAAAAAAAAACATAAAAACATTTGCGTTTAGTCTCGGCTAATGTGTTTGCGCTCCGCCTTCGTTCGAGCCTTGACCGCTAGATGGCATGTCGCTTTCCACAAGCAAAGAGGCCGATTACAGAAATGTGTTCTGGCAACTTAATGTAAAATTATGCCAATAAAAAACCTACAAAATTAAATTAAGAGGCCGAGTTCGGTATATAGAGGCAAACACTGGTATTAATGTAATCGCGATTTTACAAAATGTGCAAGTATACATGATGCCTTTCTATTTTATTTTCAAACTTTTCTTTGGCTTCAGACCTCACAGGATCGCTTTTTTTCTTTAATCGTTCTTGTATGTTAAATACGTCCATCTCCCCTCATCACTTCTATTATTTCTTCTGTTGTAACAGAAGGTTTCGGTCCTTTTTTTTTTTTAATTCGAAACTTTTAGACAGAGCAACAGTCGAGTTTTTCGCTTTTTCTATTTTGACGTTAAATCGGTTTGCTTCCGTTCCCCCATTGTCACTTCTGAGCACTATTCAGTGGATTCAAGTCTAAAACCGTATTTGCTTGAACGTAATCTTTTTCCATGTACAACGATAAAAGAAACATATAAAGCTCAATTATTATTTGATTGTTTTCCGGTACCAAAGGGTTTCGAGCTTGTAATCGTTTATTAACGCTACTCAATCGTCCGTAAATACAAACCAAAAATGTGTGATAAACACGGCTAACTTTATTACTGAAGTAATTAAACAATTTTTCATTAGTTTCGTCTTTTTCAAAATTTACTTCAGCCTCGAAGAACTTGGTAAGTTCGGACCACTTACTTAATTTGCAAATTCATTATAGCACATAGAGTAGCGTAGAACTCATCAGAGTAAGAAATCTGTTCTATTTTCATATTTATCGCTGGTGTAACGTAACTCACACAGCTCAGATCATGTCGTTGACTCAGAATTACTCTTTTCTACGCGAATTCGACGTTTTATATGTATTTCGATGGAAAAACTTTGTGCAAATTTTATTCATTTATATAATCATGAACATTTTCATTTTATATTATTGTTTATGTACATTTTTTTAACATCACATGGTTTTAAGTAAATGCAGAAAAATTCTTTTATATCCCACTTTCCAACTATCGGGGTCACAGCCACATGTTTGTGAACTCACTAGTGTGCTCCTTCATCACACAGTAGTCACTGTGACGAGCTGCATTTTATCGATAATACTTTCCGTACAATAGATGACGATGTACCGGTAATAATACAACCGATTCATTCGGTATTGTGGCGATAACTCTTTGCATTGAATGGTTGCAATTGACGTCGGCAATTGAATAATGTGTATTAATATGTACATGAAATGGACGTACGTCCAGATGCAGACCAGTACTTTCATCTCTCAAATCTACCTTTTTCAAATTGTTTTCTCTTGCTAATCTTGTTCCACTTTTACATACACACAAGTAGCACGCCAGATGTGAATTGTCCAAATGGATCTCCACGATTTCGTCGTCGTTTGACGCGCTTAAATAGGAATGTGAAATCAGCCGAAGCTCTCATCGCGTCGCGTCGTCGCATGTGTGCACAAGCCGAGAAGCTTATTCGTGTCGTACTCGACGGCGTCACTGTGCTCGAGCACTGGTGCTGCAGCACACGGGCTCATAAATAATTAAGCATATCGCACGCTGACTTGCGTGTATGGCGAAAGCTCAAGCCTCCCCGATCGCGAGGGAAAAGTTTTACGTACGATATACGTCTACCTTGAATCGAGGCTCGAGAGCTATATAGCGGATTTTCTTTTCAGAATAAGTTTGGCCATACCCCTGCAGCAGCAGCAGATCGCGTATATTAGCTATATATATATCTTTGTGAGGGATATCCACGCCGAACGAGTGCGGAAGTTTCGGAAGGATTTCTGCGGGCTGATGGGAATCGATGTATCGCCGTTTGATGGATAACTCAACTCCCGCGAAGACGTCGACCGTGTTTATATATAGCGTGCGCGTGTGCGCGCAGACACATCGAGATTCGCCAATCTCTATAAATAAGTTTCACATTTTTTTGCCCAATGACAGATTTATTTAGATCGAGCGTTGTATCGAACGTGTAAGCTATTGTATCTCTTCGTCCGTTTCCGAAAGCATCATTTTATGTAAATGCTTTATCTGTAAAAATCTGCCTACTTGACGCTTGTGCAAAGTAATTTGACGAAATAATGCAGTCATAGTTGGTTTCAATGTACTCATTGTTAAACTTATTACCAAATAATAACTAAAAATATCCGGTAAAGTGTAACACATCTTTCGGGATCTTTAAAAATTGTTTACATGTCATAAGCGACGAGTGAAAAGGAATCGGAATTTTATTGCGGATATACTCATCGCCGCATCGAGTGGATATATATAATTTTTTTCACATCTGCTGCCGTGTTCCGTTTTTATTGCTCGCGATATACACGGGTCTTGATGAAATTGTCAAAAATCTCACCACACCAAAAACGTGCCGTTCCGTGAAAACGATCGTATACTCATACGCAGGTACATACCGAACGGGCCCGCAAAACATTTTCAATCGGATTGATGAGCTCATTATAGAATTTCTCCCGTGTCTACCGAATACGCTGCGCGCGCGACACGAGTTTCGAGCATTCTATGTAAATCGATCGGTAATTTATGGCAGGTAAACATTATTTTTTTCATCTTCAAAGCCTACGGAAGACACGGATAATTTAATTACTTTTTATGCTAAACACGAGCCAAGATCGACAACGTGATGTAACAGCCGATACGCGCGACAATCGCGATCCATCATTATTTGTCCCCTGCAGTCGGGAATCCAAAAACTTACCTGATTTTCGAAAACGGATATACAATATGATATGTCATTCGTATCGTATAAGTTATTCATTCATCGTCACTTGCCAGACGACGCGAGACTGTCATTTTTTTCGTAATGAAATCGGGCGAGTACTCGAGCTTGTCAAGGATGATCGATTTTTTCACATGCGAGTGCGTGAATGACGCGCGTAGACGTATACATCCGCGTGGTATTGAAAAGTGGCAAAGTTTTCAAATCTTGTCGTCGCCTACTCGTATACATTTTTGGAAGCAAAAAATTCTATTTTTGGGAAAAATATGGGCTAATGAAACGCTCTATTAATTTTTCGAGACACAGCTGGATGACAAATTTTATTCATAACAAAATTTATCTTTTTTTGTGTTCGCTAGACAAATGAGATACAATATCGAGTGGACTGATTTGTCACTTCTGGTTTATCGTGCCTGTTTTCGTAAATTCAACGTTACAGCCTCGCGAGGGGATAAATTTAGTAAACAACACGGAGAAGATCCGCCAGTGAAAAGAGACCATTAAAATGATCTTAAAGATCATTTTTATGACTATTGAGAAACCGCACGGGCCAGCAGTTCCCATCTTACAGATTATATACATACATTCTCACGAGATTTTGGAATTTAATTAATCAGTCGTATAATACACAATTTGCGGCGAAGTTTTTTTTAAATTTCAATCTCAAGGTCCGTAATTCCTCCATGATTATGACTTACGAGGATCAATTAAACTGTCACACGTTTGTTCTTTGTACTACATTCAACGAACATAATCTACTACACGACAACAACAAAGTACGACCAAATCGAATAGACGATTCAAAGCACCCGTGTAAATATCTATAGTTTTTAGGCACTTAATCAATCGGAAAATCATCGATCGCCGACAGCGTATATATATAATGCAAGAAAGCTCGCAGCCTCGCATACACAAGCGCGAAAAGATCCCGAGGGAGACGTCGTCGTCCTGCAACGAACGAGGAGGAGAGAGAAAAGATCCGCAAAAAAACAAGCGGTATATAATGCGCGTGACTGGACCGACGCTCCGAGTCGAGTATAGGAAAGAGACTCTGTATACTATATACATACACCCGCACTCACGCAGGCAGGCAGGCAGGGCCAAGACAAAGCAAATAGTCGTCGTCGTCGTCGTCGTCGTCGTCACTCGCTCTGGCGCGCGTATAACCGTCCAATTACTCAGATCGACGTCCGATAATGAAATACAAGCGAGGCTACTATACGTATGTCCCTACACTATATATACACGCTCTCGTTTATACGTAGGACTTTCAGGGGTGGCGTTACGTAAACCCAAACTTGCCTCTCTTGCTCTCTCTCTCTCCCTCTTTGCTCGCTGTGTGTGTATGTATCACTGCGCGTCGTTTCGTCGCAAGAAATCCCTCGAGGAATTTCTCTCTCTCTCTCACTCCATGAGCTGCCGTACCAGCTGTCTGCAACGAAGTATTTCCCGTATATAGTCCTGTACACACTGACGAGGTCATAGTTCGTCGTCGTCGTAGTCGGAGAGAGACGCGTGTGCAGAGTGCAAAATCGGCTTGACCGGATAGCCGATGTGCGACGAGCGAGCCAACTCGGCGGAACTTGTAGTAACGAGCTTTATACGCGTACGTATACACGCAGCGTAAAAACTGCGTCGATTTTATTTCTCTCTCCTTTGAAAATAATAATTTGTTAGACGATCTTTATCTCGGTTCCTCATCTGGCAATTACGAAACGATGAAGTGCTTCACTATAGTTTTTCCACTCTGAATTTTCTTCCTCTTCTTTTTTTTATAATTTTCCGAGCTCAACTGCGGTGTTTACCTCGTTACTATCCGCATCCGAGTCCAGTGCCTACGTCGAACGAAAAATTTTTAATTTCATCTGCCCGCGAAAACACGACGATAAGTGATTTAAATCGAGTTTGTGCAGAGATCAATTTTCAGTTTAAGCTCGCTCGTAATTAAGTTTGAGTATGCGCGTGTGTGTGTGCGCGAGCGATCGACTCGGGTGCGCGATTATTACCATAATGCTGCCCAGCAGCGATGGCAACGGCGACGACGACGACATAAGCTGCTTAGAGAAAAGTTAGAGTTGACCACTGCTGGGCAGTTATGCAGATGATAATAATAATAATATACCTGCGTTTGTTAGATACGAGGATTTAAATCATTAGATGCTCGTATATATCATCGTACATATAGAACGGAAGATGAACCGCGGCTTGGATATTTAGCTTTCGGTCTTTACGGCGAAGGACTACGATTTAACTTTACCGCCCGAACTAGAGTCTGTTATTATTTTAGAGAAAAGCAATTTTCATAGATTTTCGAAAATTGCTCTTCTAATATCCTCGACTGTATAAGCCGAAAAAACATTTTTGGCAATTATCGGAGCATCAGAAATCTGAAAAGATTTGCTTTACCAAAAGTAGGACACGCGCGTCGTGTACGTATAGTAACAAGCGAACGAGCGAAATTCGTTTTTCACGTGATTACGAGCAGCCGCACGAGCTGCGCGCACGAATTTCGTTTTTCAACGCGGCAGCGGCAAAGGGCTATTGGAAAAACCTGGCGCAGGTAGCATCAGGCCAGATAAATGCTCGAGTAAAAAAAAAACGCAGAAGGAGGAAGGAGGAATAGAAAAGAGAGCACGCAATCCTATGTAGGAGCTGATATGAAAGAGTTCAAGGATTAGGAGAGAGAGAGAGAAAGGAGTGTGCGGAGGAGCGAATTTTCGTTCGAGAGCTCGACTAGTTATAGTAGTGCTATATACATAGAGACGCGATGGCGGTACTTGCCGGTTATAGTACATATAGTCGTCGGGACGTATACGATAAAGCCGGAAAGGCTCACTCTCTCTCTTTTACTCTACCCTTTTCTTGGATGACTATAAAGTCCCCTGGATTTTGGGTTATGGTAATGTGGCGCGCAGGAGGCGAGGGACAGGATAGCGCCGAGGAAAAGATAACGCGTGGCTCGAAGACTGCCGAGCAAAGTTTTTGGGAGCGAATTTCTAGAAGAACCTTGACTCGTTCGTAGCTACGGTCTATATAGCTATGTATTCGGTGCACTAGGAACGCTTTATTGTTATATTATTTTATGTATACATAGAATATCGAATGAATTTACCTGCACTCGATCGAGGAAATGCCTTTTTGTACGAGCGAACGAGCGAGAGAACATGGATATATATATCTCAGCGCTGCGCTGGTATCTCTATGAATTTATACGAAAAAAAGGCATCAACTGAGAGCGAGCGAAGCCGAGGAGAGCATACCTTAATCTCGTAAAAGTTTCGAATCGAGTTTCATTCAAAGGCGAGCGCGCGTATCCGTCTCCGATACTACGATGTCTGCGAGCGAGACGTGCCAAAACAAGTTCACACACACACACACACAAACACGCACGCAGAAACTACCAAAATATGGGCCCAGCGACGTTTGGAAATTAATTTTTCAAGCTCCTATCCTCGTGGGCCTCTCGGATCAGCGGCCCAGAACGACGCATGAAATTCGATCGATTCGCCTGCGTGTGTGTATGCGAAAGAGAGAGAGAAGAAGGCTTCTTCTCTCTATCCGCGCGAGAATGAGAGATATTTTATTTCGAGGCTGAAACGCCTTGTTTNTTTTTTTTTTTTTTTTTTTACAAGATCTTCATTTTTATTTTCACGCATGTTTACTACGGTGGAACGCTCGGCGATGACGGAGGTCGAGGTCTGTAAATATATGCTCTCTCTTTCTCTTATAGCTGGTTAAAGTCCGCCTTTTATTGCCCGAGATATGTGTATGTGTATACATATATTCGGTGCAAGTGGATCGCAAATTTTAATCAGTTACAGCCGGCCTGCGCTGATTTGGACGATTGTGATTCCGTATTAAGTATGTAATATAGTCGATAAAGTTGGACAGAAAAACACGCTAAAGGTATGTCAAATCTTCCGTGGCAATATCCCAATTGTTCTGTAAAAAAAAGCGCATGTTACACGTGTATATCGAACCGAAAACTCGTGCTTGCGCATCGTATGGTCAAGAGCCGGCAAACCCAACAAAAAAATTATAAAAAAATAAGTATTCAGTTGTGCGAACGTTTGACTGTAGGCATAAACATCTATTGTATAGGTAGCGTCTTGGGCCAATGTTTACATTCTATTGATCAATTTTCGTTATAACAATCAGTACACGTTACGGCCGCCAAAGCGTCAACAAGAACGAGAGAAGTCGGTTGCTCGATTGCCGCAAGTGATTTTTGCGGCGAGTGAAAATTTTTGAGAAAATATTTCATCCGTCATAGTCCGAGCACGGGAGCTGTGTGCTGAACGATGGCCGAAGAACCCCAAAACGAGGACCCTCAAACCAGGGAATTGAAACGACTCGTGCGACGAAGAGTCGATTTGCAGTCCGAAGGAATAGCATCGTATCTTGATCCAATTTATGCATTGATCACCAATTGGACGGGCGCCCGTCCAAGTCTCCTGGAACCCGAGTTTCAAAAAGAAGAAATCGACTCGCTACTCGAGAAATTCGTAAGTTACTTCGATTACATAGGCGACAAGGCGAAAGATGTGATCGAGTTCGTGAAGTTGGCCGGCTTCCGGGACAGGCCCGACATCCCCGAAGACGGCGAGCTGTCGTCGCGTCGCGTCAGACCGTCGCCGAGTCGCGTCACGCCGATACATTACTTGGCTCGAGCCGGTAGGTTTTACCTCGAGCCCGTTTACCGACAGAGGATCGACGAGCTTTTCCACATATACAACGGATTCGACGTGAATCACATCGACGAGTACGACGGCTGCACGCACTTTCACGCGGCCTGCATGTCCGGCAACAGGAGGGTCGTCGAGAAATTCCTCGCGCACGGTCAGAATCCCAACGTGCTCTGGTGCTTGGACACGCCGCTGCACTTGGCCGCCAAGCACAAGAGCGAACAGAACGTGGTCAGGCTGCTGCTGAAACACGGCGCGAATCCGAATCAGCCCGACGCCGAGGGATCGACGCCCCTGCACGTTTTCGCCAAGATCGGATACGGCGTCTACTTGATGCTGATATTCAGGCACAGCCGAGCCGAGCACAGGCCGGTGCAGGTCGACGCCCGGGACCGGAAGGGTCGCGCACCGCTGCACCTGGCTCTGGGATACAACAAGAAGAACGTGGTCGACGCGCTGCTGAAGCGAGGCCGACCCAGTCTGAATTCGGCCGACGCCGACGGATTGACACCGCTGCACCACGTCTGCCAGAGAGCATGGAGACACGATATGGTGGAGATTTTGTCGTCTCTGTTCGGTGCCGGCAGGGAACAAAAGAACTGGTTGCGCGTCAATCGTCGGGACAGGTCGGGTCGGACGCCGCTGCAATTGGCCGTGGCCGGTCTATGTCCGGACGCGGTGGACGCGCTCCTGACTCGCAACGTCGATCTGGCGAGCTTCGTTTTTCCGATCGAGGCTTTCTGCGAGAGATTGAACGCCGACCATTATTATCTTTGGTACAAAATGAAAATGTTGACCAGCGCTCTGGCGGTCGTCGACTGTCTTCGGCAGTGTCGCTACGAGCTGAGCCTAGACGACGCCCTGGCGATCATGCAGTTTTTCAACAAGTCCGGATTGTGGCAGAAGTCAAGGAAATTTGCGTACGACGAGTATGCCGTAAGCGTGGCAAAAGCTTGTAAGTTAGACGCGGATATGTCGCTCCACGACTTTATCGAGTTGCCGCTCCGAGAGGCAGCGATGTACCTGTACAAACAAACGAGTCTGAATTATAACGCGTTCGTTCAATTCCAAGAAAATCGGCGTATCTCCAGAGAGGCCAAGCAAGCTTTTGTCGAGCACGTGTGCGAAGTATTCTCGAGACGATTTTTCCAGCGCGAGGCGCGGTATCCTTTATGGAAATTGGTACGCCATCGGCTCCCGCTTCTCTGCTGCGATCTCACCGTCAAGAATGACGCTCTCGCGAACAAAGATTTGTATCATATTTGCTTGGCGGCTCGTGGTCTTGGGGACCGTACAGAAAATTCGACGACAGGCGTTGTACGCTATAATCCAAGACCCGCTAGGCTCGAGGGTAGACGAGCTCCAAAAAGATTAAAATACGATAAAATGTGATGGAGTTGATTTTTTAATTTCGTTATGAAATTTATATTATAGAAGGAGTCAAAATGATGATGATTTGTAGCCAAAGCTCGCGGTTATGGCTAATAAATTTTTCGCAACCATTACTTCGGATAACGAAAGAATTTCCAACGGTACAAGATAGCCGCTACTTCGAAAAAATTGTAAATATAAAAAATTTTATGTGTAATACATACATGATCGTATGTAAAAACGTTGTTTTAATGGTAATGTCCCAGCGGCTCTCCGAAGTCTTTTTATTCAACAATGAGTATTAAAATCGAAATAAATAAAAAATTGAATGTATCAATTAGCTTGAATTTGAATTGTTTCGTGTCTTAACTTTTATTTCAATTTCATTAACAAAAAAAAAAAAAATAATCAGAAAGAAGTTTCACAATTTGTTCCTGTTCTCGTGCAAAGGCTTAATGATTTGTTCCGTTCATCGCGCGACTGTCGTCGTATTTGAAAACCGCAAAAACCATCATCGACCAACAAAGCGCAAATCGTAAAAAATTAGCGTCGATTTGATTTTGCGAGGTACATAATAATAACTCGCCAAGGCCAGATAGCATATATGGTGCGTAAATTTTCTTCTCGCCGCAACGTTGGAAAAGAAAAAATAGATACAGAGAGAGATAGAGAGTCGAGCTGCACCTGGGGATCGTTTGTATATTATATGCGTCTTTATCGAAGCTGGGAATCTACTTGATAGGCGCGACAACACCTCCGTAAATACGCGCACGACGTACACTGCCCGCGCGTGCAACGCGTACACTGCGCCGCGACAAAGAATTCGCCTTTTTTTTCATTCTTTGAGCTGCAGCGAGCCACGGCGAATAATGACATTAGACTGCGCGCACGTATACATGCGTATACGATACGCGCGAATCTTGTTTTTCGCTGCGCAGCGCACGCGCTGCACGGAATATATACTCGGTCAGCGACTGTATCACACGCGCGCGCATACACACGTGAGCCTTATCTGCATTAATTTCTGCTCGTTAATACCGGCTGCCTGGTTTTTTATTTTTATCATACTTCCCAGAGAGCCGTATATTAATCCTGAATCGCCAGGATGACTTTTCTCTGTACGTTTCGTTTTCTCCGATATCGTCCGCGCGCCTATCAATGCTATTACGGCATATTAAACTCTTTTAAATCGGGGGTCCCTCTTAATAAGTCGCGTGCGTATTTGTATTGGTTCATCGCGCCGCAGCCGCAGCCGCATTAAATAGTATTATATCGATACATAAACGGTATCTCGTGCGTGAGTTTATATACGTAAGTAGACGCGCCGCGTCTAAGTTGCCTCTTTTTTTTAAAAGCGGACTCCTCGTCGTCGTATAATATGGCGCACGGACGCGAATACGTTTCTTCAAAGTGCACCGCCTTTAATCTTCGCTTTTAATGTTTTACACGAGCGCGTTCCGTCTTAGTAGCAATTTCATTGAGTCGCCGTTGCGTGTGTACGAGTGCGGTGGTAAAGACGAGAGAAAAAATATGATAATAATCGTACGCGCTACATCCATTGTTTACACGTGTGTCCAGCATCACTCCACCGCGTGCACTCAGTGTCTCTGCTGCTGCAAGTCGTATACTCTTTCATTTCTCGCGCGTGGGCTCGTTATTGCGCGATGACACGTCGACGAGACATTGCATTTTTAAACCGCTACCATCTATGTATACTTCGACGTGCATGTAAACGCACGTATTACTCGAGACCGAGGGATTAAACTGCACGACGTCCATTCGGTGCTCCGAATAGGTCTATATGGAGTGTACTACTACCACTACGAGCCACGGCGATCGCTGCGTTACGATTTTCAAGTTAACGAAAATTGACGGTATCTCGTCGAGAGAAAAACTGCTGCACTGCACTGCACTGGACTGCGTGGTATCTGCAGCAGCAGAAATTCGATATTATTTTCGCTCGGTCGAGCGGCCGTTAAGCGGGGGGAGGGGGGAGGAGGAGAAAATTGCGTGCACCGGCTCTCGTCGTCCGGAGAGGAAGGGTATCGAGTTACCTTATACGCACACGTTATAGTGCAGCGGATTCGCGCGCGGACCTCGCGCCGCCGCGTCCTACGCAAACACTGATTTTTATTATTTTTATGAGCTCATCGCAGCGAGAGTGCACACTTTTTTTTCGCTCTCTCTCTCTCTCTCTCTCTCTCCTCGCCGTAGCTTTTATGCGCTCATATATTTACGTATAAAATGTATATTACCTTCGCTCGGTGGTCTATTTTCCGCGTGTAGCGAGCGAGAGAGAGAGAAAAAAAAAATTGACAAAACATTAATGCCGCTGCGATACTTTCGCTTCGGCGCATGTGTATGAGCGAGAGTCCTCGCTCTACACGGGTGGTTCGTAAATTACATTATAAAATTGTATTTTGTTTTTCCCTGCCCGGTTTTTCTTTTTTTGTTTTTTTTACATTAATGCCCGATATACCCGCGGCGATGCGAGAACGATTATACGATCGAGCGAAAAAGTAGCGTAACTTTGCACGATTATAAAATTCAATAAATTAGACATTTCCGAATCATTAAGATTCTTTTTTCATTTTTTTTGTACATCGTTATCGCGTTCGAGTCTGTGCGGTGCACTTTCTGCTAGACGCATGTTTGTTAATATCAAAGGCACATTTTAGCGCCAGTGCCATTACGTGTATTTTTATTTCAGCTTTAGCTCGTCTCGCAGATTGTAGATTAATTTTGAATCAGTGAGAAAAAGTAAACATAGCGAAGTAGAAAGGAGAATGCAATATTGATGCTGTTAACTAGTAATATATTAAAAATATAACAAACGATTATCAACTGTGAAGCTTTCCTCTGATACTGCGTGCAAACGAGACGCCACGTAGCGGCGACATCTGAACTAATTTTCAACGAAATTTTGCCGATATCAAATCTATTTTGTGGGCTTTTTGATTAGTGTTGGTAATCCGATAAGTCTCCGCGCGATACGTAAATTCCTTAATTTTCGTTCAATTTCTTCCGTATTTTCATGCGCTCGTTGCCAGTGACCGTCCATCCATTTTTCTATTTTGTTCGAATTGAATATTTTTACCCGCAAGCTCTCATTATAGATGCATGTGTGCGCTGCGTTCTCACGAGACAATAATATTCCGATAATTTTTCTACATACTGAGCGAATTTTTTTTTCGGGTAGAATAGCCAGCGGCACAGCTGTCACGACCACTCGATCGGTCGAGCTTTCGAGCTTTTTAGCGAAATCTGTGTAAAAAATTATTTTTCGCATAAAAAAATGCATAAAATATACTAACGAGTTGGAAATAATCTTTGCGTATTATACATTGTCAAGTAGACACCCGGTACCCTGCAGTATCATATCTGAGCGGCGAAGCTCGTTGTATATACGATACGCATCGTTGCTGCTGCTGCTGCTGCACGGACGACGCTCGCTCTGCCCTGCGTAAGGCAAATTAGCATAGCCATTCATACTCTGACAAATCGTTGGGCTTGTTGTGCGGGGGGCTGTTGTACGCAGCCGTAGTAGTAACACTCTGGCCACTGCTGTGCAAGAGAGCGAGAGAGAGAGAGAGAGAGAGAGAGCGAGAGATGCTCTCGGGGCTCTCTGCGAAACACATCCGCCGGTGCGCGCCCGGATTCATTGTTATATATTGGCCTCGATTGACTGCGTGATATTCGCAGATCGCCGGCTCATTTCTCGCGGCAGGCAGTACGGAGCGAAGAGATAAATATAACTATGCGTGCGGCTTATAATATTTATAAATCGCCGGAAAAATAATCACGCGTATCGCATACGATACAAGTTGTTATAAATTTCTGTAATGAGCGTTATGTATGTACGGACCTCTCTCGCGTCGGCAAAATAACGATCGTAGAAGTTTAGTGCACGATAATTGGCGCGGATTGTTGCCGATTCGCGATGAAGTCGAGCGTCACGAACGTATTATATTGTAGAAGTAGCTCGAGCTTGCAACAGAAACGTAACTTTGGTATAGTGCTATGATACTCGAGGACTCGTCTGTATGCTGCTGCTGCAGACGCTCCTGATGTATAAAACCGTGAGATTTATAGCATACCGTATAAGCTTTAGTTCGAAATAGTCACGACTATCTAATGTGTATTCGAAATTCGACTGTAATGTTTGTCCAAATCGGCGGCCCCTTCTGCGTGCAGTAGCGAATTAGAAAAAATGCCGCCCCCACGCAAACTTTCATTTGCCATTCACGCAATTCGAGAATAATTATGAGAACTTTTAATAATTTTTTAAGAAAATCAAATAACCCTCTTTGGTTCAAGTTATTTCTGAAATATTATAAACAATCAGTCTTTCGGCCAATTTATCAAAATATTTCACTGGTGCATGTCCGAGATATTAATACATAAAGTTTATCAAAAATCCACTAGTCAACTAAATGCTCGCTCTGTTTACCGTTTCAAACAAGATGTTAACAAAACTCTTAGATGATCGTTGCTCAAAAAGCTACAGGTAACCAAATAGTCAAAAATAAGCACAAACTACGAAAGTGTAATGATAGCTAAACGCCAGAGTCTCACGTAGTAATGCACAATCATTTCGGCACAATCTTTATTGAAATTTAAAAAAAAGAGTATGTAAAAGTATCCATACATATTTACAATTGTCAATCATCATTTCTTTTCGCAACTGTGGCGTGCCTATCTAATCTTTACAACCCTCAAGAACTCTTTTTTTTATGTCTTATCAAAGAAGTTTGTTGTCCAAATTTCTTTTCGCACCTTCCGCATGCGAAATCTTGGCGACTTCATGGACTGTTCTTTGGTGTCTTTTAAAACTATTTCGATCCCCAAATTTCTTCTCACAAATGTCGCAAACATAATCTTTACGACTTTCATGGACTGTTTTTTGATGTCTGATCAAATCTGATTTTTGTCCAAATTTTTTCTCGCAATTATCACATGCGTAGTCTTTACGGCCATCGTGTACTGTTTTCAGGTGGGTGAGCCAATTCTTTTTTTGTGTAAATTTCTGATGGCACTTGTCACATGCGTAATCTTTCCGACCTTCGTGTACAGTCTTTTGGTGTGAAAGCAAAATCCCTTTTCGTCCAAACTTCTTTTCGCATTTGTCACATGCGTAATCTTTTAGACCATCGTGGACAGAATTTTGATGTCTTTTCAAATTTCCTAAATCTCCAAATTTTTTCTCGCATTCATCGCATGCGTAATTTTTACGCCCTTCGTGGACTATTCTTTGATGCTTCATCAAAGTGCTTCGTTCCCCAAACTTCATTTCACACTTGTCGCATGCGTAACCTTTCCAACCTTCGTGGACCGTCTTCAGGTGCGTAAGAAAATACGATTTTCGTCTAAATTTTTGCCCACAATTGTCACACGCAAAATCTTTCCAACCTTCGTGTATTGTCTTCTGATGATGGAGCAAATATGATTTTCGTACGAATTTCTGCCCGCATTTGTCACATGCGTGAAGTAGCCGAACTTCGTGAACTATTGATTGGTGTTTAATCAAACTGTTTTGAGTCCTAAATTTCTTTTCACATTTTTCGCATGCGTAATGTTTGCGATCCTCGTGGACTGTCTTTTGATGGAATAGCAAATGCGTTTTATATCCAAATTTTTTCTCGCACTCATCGCATGCATAATCTTTCCGACCTTCATGTACTGCCATTTGGTGCAGTAACATATCTGATTTTCGTCCAAATTTCTTCTCACAAATGTCGCAAACATAATCTTTGCGACTTTCATGGGCTGTTTTTTTATGTCTGATCAAATCTGATTTTTGTCCAAATTTATTTTCGCACTTGTCACAGGCGAAATCTTTACGACCTTCGTGTACTGTTTTTTGGTGCATAAGTAAATTACATTTAACCCCGAATTTTTTTTCGCACTCGTTGCATGCGTAATCTTTGCAACCTTCGTGTACTGTCTTCTGGTGCAAAAGTAGATACTGTTTTTGAGAAAATTTTTTCTTGCACTTATCACATTCAGAGTCTTTACAATCTTCGTGGGTTGTTCTCTGGTGTAAAACCAAACCCCATTTGCGTCCAAATTTCTTTTCGCACTTATCACATGCAAAATCTTTGCGACCTTCATGGGCTGTTTTTTGGTGGACTAGCAAACTCACTTTTTGGGTAAATTTCTTCCCGCAAGTGTCACATAAGTAGTCTTTGTGGACTTTAAAAGCTATATCGCTTTGATTTTCGTGTACCGTCTTGATGTGCACGAGCAAACTGTGCTTATTTCCAAATCTCTTGGCACACATTTCACACAAGTAATTTTTGAAAACTTCGTGGAATATTTTGTTGTGCTTAAGTAAAGTTGATTTATTTTCAAATTTCCTTGCGCACTTGTTGCACGTGAAATCTTCGCGATTTTTGTGTACTAATTTTTGGTGCGTTATCAAACTCAATTTTTTCACAAATTTCTTCTCACATCTGTCGCATTCAAAATCGTTGCGGCTTTTGTGTTCTGATATTTGGTGTCTACTCAAATGACTTCGGAACTCGAATTTTTTTTCGCACTTGTCACATGAGTAATCTTTTTGTTCATTATGAATTGTGTTTCGATGTGATAACATACTTGATTCTTGTGTAAATACCTCCTGACAAATATCACAAACGTATTTTTTGTCGTTTGAAAAAACAATGTCGAGTTCACTCGAATTATCATTTGAGATAACTTCTTTTGATTTCTTCTCACTTTTATCCATTTTAGTACTTAAAATAAACAATGGATCTTTCTATCACAGAAATTGAATAAGTAGAATTTATCTTTTGGTATTATAGCTTGTTTCGTCGAGATAGACAACATTTAAACTAATTTGTTTTTACTTCAAACATGATCTTCGAGGGACAGTGTCAAAATTGTTTTTGATCATGTTGTTTACAATTAAAGTACCGATTTATATGTTTAAATATTATCCTTACAATATTTAAATCAATTTAAAATGTCTAACTTAGCGACGATTCCTTCGAGGGTTTTCCGACTTTCTAACAATATCGAGTACATAGATCGTTATACAAGTGTATATTGAAAAACTGTGAAATTCATTCTAAAATTTGCCGCCCCGTGCCATGGCGTGGTCGACGTGTTCCATAATCCACCACTGTCTGCGGATAAAATGACATTTGAATTTTCTAATGCTCCCCCACGCTACATTCTTGCCCTACCCGCGTATGTTTGATGCGCATCAACGTAACGAAGTGATGTGATGTGTGTCCGTATGTGTACGAAGTGCCGCTTTGACGAATTTTCAGGCCCAATTTCACGCGAGCTTGCTCTTAGAAATTCGAGATGCTTTTCCGGGTATCGCTGTGTAATTATGCATGAATTTTGAGATTAATTTATCAATCATCGTTTTCATAAATTAATGCTCAAACAGAAGATTCAGTAGTAACAAAATGTATTGTAAACAAAGCTTTTATATTTGATGAGCTTTTTGATTTAATCAACAGATGGAGTATTTTAAACTCACAAGTGCCAAAATAATTTCTGATTGTTACTTATAAGCATATAGTTAGATCATTCAACCTTATGATTGGTCGATTATTGTGGTTCTATAAACAAACATAGAAAACATTGAACATATTTTCAAAAACGTAACAATATTTCTATATTTTCTTCTATCTTTTTTATTTTCCATTAGTTCATTTTTAAACTGTCTATTCGACTCTAAATTGTCGTAAGAATAATGTCAGTATAATGCGTAGCTGCCGGCCGGAACGAAATCCTACGAATTTTCTCCGGTTAAAGTTGCTCCTTCGCTGTGCGCGCACAATGCGCGTACTCCGTTATCTACATTAGCCATTTCACTGGTGCATGGGCAGTCTCGATCGTCTAGTTACACTAAATATATATTTATCAGCGACTCATTGTTTCGATTGAGTTCAAAGCTCATTGAAGAATATCATGAAAGTAGTAAACAGCAGCGCCGAGGCGATATTCGTAATGGAGGAAATGCTCGTTGTCCTTTTTGAAGGAAAATTTTCAAAGAAAAATACGCAAAAGGCAGTAGGGGCGCTTGGGGTATGCCTCGGAGCTGCAAGTGCTCGCAACAAGATCGGGATGTGATTCATTATCTTGCGCGAGATACATCTCTTTGTTCCGATTCCGCAGCTCGAGAGAACAATGAGATATATTTTTTTGGCATCATTGAGATCTGCGTCGATGCATCAAAAGCTTGTGCAAATGGGCATGGATCATCATTACTGCCAGCAGTTCTTGCGTTCATCCGAGTTGAATTAATAATTTGCGCAACATTTATTCGCAGTGCGGTGGGGCAAAACTTTTACCTATACATACACACGCGTAAATATCTATGCAGTTGCGCCGCTCGACGGATGAAACGTCCCGATCCTGAAATAATGCAGTACATTATTGCGGAAATGAGAGAGAGAGAGAGACTGGAGAAATGCAATTAAGACTTTCCTCGACAATTCGTGAGTCTGTATATGTACGCTCAACGAAGAAGAAGAAGAAGAAAACGCGCAGAGAGATAGAGAGAGCGAGTTTTTCAATTGTCTCAGCCAATAAAGCTCTCCTGGCGTGTTCACGTGCGCGCGCGCGTGCGAGCTTACATCTCTCGCGTCTGTTTACACCGCCATCCGTACAACTCGATCCAATTTAGTGCCACGAATACGTACTCGTGACTTACTTACCTAGGCGGACTAATAAACTACTCTGTTTGAACGATATTTCGTATATAATATATGTAAAAAAAACCTAAAGCGCTAGGGGAGCTTTTTTTTCATTCTTTCGCTCGAGTCTCAACTTATTCGGTAAACTATAAGTTTGCGTTATATGCGACTAAACGCGCGCATGGAGAAACCGAGGGGGACGTGGAGCAGCTCTGCAGCTATAGCTGTGACGTCGACGCGCGATCTCCGCGTATATACTATTTTCCACTTATGTGCTGCTGCGGGAAAGCCCGCGTATAAAACGAGATGAAGAAAAGTTGTCCATTGCGCGCGCCCGCGCGCGAGATAAAAATGAGAACTAATAGCGTTTGCCCTTGCGCACCGCAAGCGCTTGCGCGTGTGTTTGAGCTCGCGAAAAGTCTTTTTCCGCAATATTATATAGCTGAGAGAGAGCGAAGCTTTTCCACTCGTGGGGCTATCACTGCGAACACGCACGCACACACGCACACGCTCAAACACACGACTGCATATAGTACGAGCTTAAGAACGGAAACGAATTTATTGCCGAGGCGCGCCGGCAAAACACGACGGTGCAGAGAGAAGCGAGCTTGCGGAGCTTTTATCATCATCCTCGCCTCCTATATATATGTGTGACACTCGAGTCCCGGATCTCGAGTCAACGAGTCCGCAAGACGTCGTCGTCGCTGAACGTCGATGGAGATTCGAGAAGATCGTACTCTACCACCGGTTATGAATGAATATATATAGAGAGACGTTGCGGCGCGCCCGTCGGCAGAGCTTTCGAGGATATAATACGGGGAGCGGTCGAGTTAAGACGAGTTCCCAGAGAACAGCGGTGGTACGATTTGAATATCAGCAAGGCATTATATAATATCGCCCGGTGCTCTTTGTGTGCACGCGCGGTTATACTATATATAGTGCGTTCGGATCCTACATTGTTCATCCGCGTTATATACAATTCGAGCTCGTTGCACTTTGGACAAGTTCGAGTCGAGAGCATCAGCAGCAGCAGCAGCAGATTCGATCCGATTGGCTGGTTTTTCGAAATTTCTCATAGAATCTCTCGTTTCGAAATCATGGCGCTTCGACGCGCGCGCGCGCGCGGATACAATATCAGAGACGCGTCGCTCGCTCGCACTATCTATCGTTTTGTTTTCAGCTTTCGGATACTGCGTTCTACACACCGACACTTCGGGAATTGGAAAATGCGGCGACGGCGACGCGTTGCAGGGATGCATGTATGCAAAAGTTTTGCCGCGCGGTGTCGCATTACGTAGTGGTGTAGTTGTAGCAGTAGTTGCCAGCTCGCCAGTCGGCACACACAAACGAATCTCGCACTATGCTGGAACTCGACGAGGCGAGAAAACTTGTTGGCTCGCTCGAGTGTGGACGATCTATATGTAGGTATGCTGCAGCAAAGTGTACGTCTACATGACGCAGGACTTTTGGTATACATACCTACGTAATGTACGAACGATTATACATACAAGAGTGTCGTCGAAAGTTGCCGAGAGTTGGCCATTTGTGCGCCAAATTCGCGCACTTATAAATAGCTCTGAAATATCATCCATATAGGCCGCTTTGATTCTCTCTGTTTCGTCAAATCTGTGCGCTGTGTATGGCGCATTATATATCCCGATGTGTACGATGCGATGCGTGTCATGCGCTCGCTTGGTATATATGTAATTATGCTATGTACGAGGGCGAGAGCAAATCGCATTGCTGTCGTATGTATATAGCAACTCGATCGAGTTAGTTACACTGTGTGTCTGTGCGCTACTGCGCGAGAATTTAAATACCCGCTGACAGGTGCGCGCCATATTGCCGATCCACCGAACCATGATTACATGTATACGGGTGACATACTGCGCAATGTGTATGTTATATTATTATGTGCGAGAGAGCGACAAACGTCAGCCGAGAGAGACTTGGCGACGTTGTATATATACGGAGTCACGCGCTCTCGCGTAAATTTGCTCTCGTTAATAATGTATGGCGCGATGCGTGCCCCATCGAACAGAGCTATGCAGATAACGTTAGGATGAGCTCAAGGCTCTCTTTATACGCGAAATAATAATTCACATCGAATAGTTCCCAAACCTAAAATTTAAATCACCCACAAAAGTGCTCCACGAGATAGGAACCTCGTTTCATTGCACCTCGTTAGAAATTAGGCGCGCCGATAAAAATTATTATCGCGTACTCGGGCCAAAGATCAATTTAAACTAAACCAGATGGCCATGTAGGCGCCCGTCTCGACTTGATCTACGAGGCGATCGACCGTTTCGCCCTTGAGCTTTGCGCTTACGCTAGTATTTATGTATATATCTTTTTGTATGATGGTCTCTCGGTAAAATTAGACAGCAGTGTAACTCTCGAAAGTGACACACACACACACTCGTCATCGCGCGCGCGCGCCTGGTCCTCTTGAAAAACATTCTCCCACACGCGCGTGCTAAGCTCGTATTATACGTATGCAGCTTATATAAAGAGTCCTTACAGTTTTACCCGTGAAGCCTTTTCATCTAGAGGAGAGACGCGGACTTGCCACACTCGCTTATTCCACGTGTGCACACGTATGCACGAACGTCATATAAAAGCGCACGCGAGTGTGTGCACATACATACGCCTAGCCATCTCGTACATGTACACAGCACCTTTAAGACTCATCTCTTCGAGTCTCGCGTGACTCTTCACAATGCGAGCGAGCGCGGGCTGCAGTAAGCGTATCTTCGCTCCTCATCGCGCGACACGTCGAGAATTCAGAAGAGCTGCTGCTGCCGCTGCCGCGAGGCCGAGAGAGAACGAGAAGCCGCCCTTGTTTTGCACGAGCATTAATCTTCCTCTGATTTATGGCATCTCAAAGGGTTAGCGCGCTGTTTGCCCGACTCGACTCTGCGCATACGTGCGTGTGTATGTGTGTTTGTGAGTTTGTGTGCGGCCGCCTAATGATTTGAATATAACATTTTTCGTGCTGCGCCGCAGCTGCAAAAAAAATTGCAGTCAAAACATTCCACTCTGCTTTTATTTATCCTTATACCGAATAATTAATCGATACGATGCGAGTGAAACCTCCCACGTATATATCAAACGTTAAACTATGTATTGTGCAGTTAGTGATCGCGAAACCTCGTCTCGTAGAGAATCGCGCAGCAGTTGAATGATAACACTGAGAGATTCGCCAAAAGTACTTTCGACGTTGCGGGCTATTTTTACACAGGAATTATTATTATTATTGTAAAGCACTTTAGAAGAGCACGGAGATGATTGAGAAAGTTTCCCACTTTTTTTTAAATGCAATAAATTTCTGATCGCTATCGTAAAATTGATTGTTCATGAAAACTGTCTTTCTGTTTCAGGTACGTGTACTCATCTTCTATATGAAACGTTGCTTCGAATCGAGGCGTAAGTAGATCCTTAGTGATTACTATAAAAAGATGGATGTATATTTCTAACATATAAAAAAGATATTGGCTAAAAATGATGAAAGAATTTCTGGAGTGCACGGAAAAGTGTCTGGTAATAGAAAATTGAATTGAACATCAATTTGAGGAATTCCAAATTTTATTGGCTCGCCATTAATAATTCGCTTCATTTTTCTCCAAAAATGTATCAACTTGGACAAAACAAGAATATTTATTACACGACATAAGACAATATTGGAGAAATTCAAGACATTATTATAAATAAACATTTTTATCTTGGTCTTCTAAACAAGTAAATTACATTTTATACATTTATTATATCTTAATGCATAAATGATGCATCGAATCGGTACAGGTTTTATGATAACCCTTTCGTCCAAATATTTTGCTATACCACACACTTAAATAATACCAACATGCGATGATCTAACGTGACCCTTGAGATTGTTTTTGTACATAAATACCTTTCCGCAAACATCACATCGATGGGTATCACGGTTATGTAACGCCTTTGTGTGGTTTTTCAGATATTCCTTTCTTAAGAATGTTTTTCCACACGTATCGCATTTGTATGTGATTTTATTGTGTGACGAATTAACGTGACGTTTGAGGGAACTTGTGGCAGAGTATTTCTTTCCGCAAATATTACATGCATGATTCACACCATTGTGCACTGAATCGATATGGATTTTGAGAATTTTTTTTTTTGAAAAAGTCTTTCCGCAAATATCACATGAGTGAGTGACACCATTGTGCACGGAATCGACGTGAGTTTTGAGATGACCTTTTTGTGAAAATGACTTTCCGCAAATATTACATGAGTGAGTGACACCATTGTGCACGGAATCGACGTGAATTTTGAGGTAACCTTTTACGGTAAAAGTCTTTCCGCAAATATTACATGAGTAAGTTACACCATTGTGCAGGGAGTCGACGTGAGTTTTGAGACTACATTTCTGAGTAAATTTTTTTCCGCAAATATCACATGCATGGGTTATTTTATCATGTACCAAATCGATGTGAGTTCTGAGAGTATCCTTCGTTGTGAATTTTTTCTTGCAAATATCACATGTATAAGTGATTTTATTATAGGCCGTATCAAATTGTGCTTTTAAGCGATCTTCATATTTATAAGTTTTTGTAATTTTTTTTCTTTCATTTTGCAAGCTAGACTCACGATTAAAATTAAAATTTGATTCTTCTGCGTCAAAAGTTTCTTTTTTCACTTCCCTCGTGATTTCTCTTTTGATTATGTTTGGCATGTTATAATCATTGCTATTTATCATATTCTGCGAGTAATTCGGAGAATCATTGTCAAATTTTTTGACTGCCAATAAATTAAGGTTCGGCTTTGCGTCTTTACACTCAAAAACTATTTCTATATTTTCACTGAGTTCACATTCGTGATTGTTGCGACATTCTTGAGGTACTTGAGTCTAGAACAAAAACAATTGAAGTTGTGCAGAAATATTAGCTAAAAATGACGATCAAAATATTCGCATATAATAATCAAAACTTACGGAATTTTCTTGCAGAAACCTCAAGTTCTGAAAATGTTTAGTATCGGGTTTGTTGTCAATTATTGAATTAACATCTTCAGTAAAAGACACATCGTGAGGTTCTTCTTTAACTCTGAAAAAAGTCAAACAAGTTTAAGTGTTATAATATAATATTTTAATAATTTCATCCCTATGATAAAAATTACCTAACGGCACAGTTGAATTTGTCACTCGATTCCATCTTTCACAGTTTAAATTTAGTGAACGATTGAACTCTGTGTCATGATTTTACACATCAAGCAAGCTAGCTTAAATTTAATTCAATAAATATTATTTACAAATCGTGTTATGAAAGTCAACCGAATAAGTCTAAACGAGGCAAAACCAAGTCGTTATAATGTGGCTCGTGTCTGAATAAATAGTAAACAATATCCTATCGATGTAATATTATATTATGGAAAATAAGAAAAAATGCATCAGCGTACCGAGGACGAGCTAGTCATATTTATACGTATACATCAGATTTAGTAGCGAAATTAGTCAAGTCTGCGCGCGCGTATAAAGCTACGCTGTACGAATGTACGATGTCCAACGCGTTGCGGATCAATTTCTCTCCGGCCATTTGTCAGGTGTTCTCTTCTCCGGGTGCCACGCTGACATCGCGTGGCCAAGCGAGAGGGCCCTCGATGAAGCGGTACGAAGGGGTGTCCCGAGAAGAGACGGCGCGTGCACTTGCGCGACTCGACGTCGAGTATCAATGTTGACAACATTGTCACCGAATACACGCGCGAGAAGCTCGGAGTCCTCTGGCCTATACGTGCCTATAATATGCACGCGCGTACATATAATATATAAGCTCGTAATCTCCGTGTCATCGACGCGCGCTATACCTCGTTTATATGCAAATAATACATCGTATTCGGTTTGTCGGTCGCGTTACATATCTATATACATTCTCGCAAAATCACTGACACGAAAAATGAACGTGGACAGGATATATTTTTTTTTCACACGCGTTAATACGATACGTGTAATTACGTAATGAAGCGCGTACGGGTGCACATATATATATCGTATCAACGTTGATTAAGCAAATGCGCGTCACACGCGCCGTTTGATCGTTCATTATTCGTGCGCAGGGGCACTTCGCTCGGATTATTTGACAAAAAATCAGAGTCCTTCGAACGGTATTATTTCAAAAGCTCTTTATACTCCACTAAAATTCACTCAAACTCGGAAAATAGCATTCGATAAAAATTTTTATTCAACTTTGATAATAAAGTATGGCGAAGGTTCGAGCTAGGTTGGTGCGGAGCCCGAGTGTTTATATCCTCACTACGTATATATCAGACGCGCGCCGTAATCGCTCGTTTTTCGTGAACTCTCGCACCTACACATAGGTATATATACCTCAACCCCGAAGAAATTTCACTTTAAAAGTTCAAAACTCAGCTTCGGCTCCGGCGGGGTAAATCCGTAACAAAGTCAGCAGCCCCGGCAGATCGCAGCGTGGCGGCACTGGGGCAAATGTGCGAGTGGGTCCTTATAAATGCACGCGCACACACACAAAGAAGCTACATACGGATGTATGCTGGATGTAGTAGTACACGCACATACACACAAAAGCGAAGGAAAATTCGATTGACGCCGGTATAAAGTTAGCTCTGCTGCGCCGCTACACATATACTTGTATTGGGCGCTGTTACAAGTGCATCCACGTGTGCATTTGAAAATCGCAGAGAGCAACGGCTGTAGTGGCAAGCAACTCAAAGCGAGCACACACACACACACTCGTACAGCAACAGTGCTTTTCCGTGCAAGCCCCGGGATATATACGTATACGTCGTGCAGGAACGAACGTTTCATGCCACACGTGTCAAAGGGCTGCTGCTGCTGCTGCTGCTGCTGCTGCTTGCCTATTAAAAAGACCACTTTTTACCGCGCGATAAAACGCATAACTTTATCCTCTTGTGGGAAAAAAAGAACGTCTCGTGGTGCTCGTTGTCGCCATTCCCCCTTTCGGAGCTTTTAAAGGCAGCTTTTGACGCGAAGAGTACACGAGAGACAGAGTCCAAGAAAGGATTACTCGACGCAATTATGTATAATACTCTTGCTTTGCTCGTGTTTCGTGTATTACGATTCTTTGTTTCTTTCCGAGACGCTTTTTCTCGGACTAGCGTTACCGATCGCTGAAAACGATCGAATGCCCGCGGGTTTAGATTTTTTTCTCGTTCATTCGAAAAACGTGTTCGAACGCGCGAACACGTTGAACGTGAAACTTTGTCTATTTGTTTTAACTGTTGGATTTTGGTTTTTTTTTCCACATCCATATCGAAAGCTCGAGGATTAACCGAAACCACCTTTGAGAGCTCGCGCGCGCGCGGGTGCGAAAAACGTCATTTTTTCCTCTCTCTCTCTCTCTCGAATTGCGAGTGTATAACCAATTTCATTTACCCCGAGCATCGTATAGCAGTAGATGAAAGTGCGCGCAGAAGTTTATCGAGGCCGGCGCGCTCGAAATCTATGAGATTTATGAAAATTGAAAAGAGCGCACTGCGCACACAGTCTCTAGCCCATGCTGCTGCACGCGCGCCCCGCGTGGCTATACACGGGATTAAAATGCCTATAAAAGTTAATGACTTTTCGTGTCGTTACTATATACGCTCTCGCCCGCGACGCGAAACTTCAATTTTGTCATTTATGCGTGAACGAAGGGAAAAAAAATGTGATAAAAGCACATTCCCACGTTGTCGTTCGCGCGCGCGGGTGAGATAAGACACTTGAACGTAACTGCCCTATGTAGCTGGGTCTTTTTCCGTACATCGACTGCGAGGTACGAAATAACAATGTTTTTATATTGCACGAAACGCGTGCTGGATCGAATATTTGAGCTTGAAAAACCATGAGGATATTTGAGGAATTAATGAAGATCTCGTAATACTTTTCGAATGTAGTTGTTTACGTTCTATTTCTAGCGTCAACCGCTTGGTGGCGAGAGTCGATGAGATTGTAAACACGCACGATCAAAATAGATGAGTTTGATTGATAAATATTAAAATTCTCCCGCATATAACATGTAACCACGTTCGAATTTTGTTGTTTTTTACGAATTTATTTGGAAACGCTAGTAATTGTCAAAAACTGTGGCAACAAAAATGGAAATTATCTAAGAACTTGAGACAACTACAATATGGGCAGGATTTGTGGAGAAATACGCAAACACGTCTGTATCTTAACACTCTGAATTAAGTAATATTTTTCGTTATATAATCGACTACTGGAGCGTCAAAAACTATACGTTTTTTTGGCACTCGAGGAAAAAAAGAGGGTTAGTCTCTCCGCAGCTGCAGTGATGTATGTATGCATAGGCGTTGAATTTGAAGCTCGATAGAGGAGCTCGGCTAGAATAATGCATGGGCTATTCGAAGAGAAGGAAAATGTGTTTTAAAGGGAATTTTAATCGTCTTTCGTCGGAGAGAGTAGAGTAGAGAGAGAGAGGATCCTTTCGCCTGCGCGAGCACAGACACCGGCGGCACTGCAGCAGCAGCACAACGCCTTTACATTTAATTAGTTTTTAAGGAAATTTGATAAATGTTCGCGGGGCAGAGAGTTTTATCAAGTTTTTATTAAAAGAGCTTTTCCGACGGTTGGGCGGGCGGACGGGCTGGAAAGGTACCGCAAGCTTTGGCGCAAGGAAGAAAATTATTAAGCACATTGTGCGGTGACGATGTCGCGCGCACTGATTTATTCAAGTTCCTCGAGTACGCGTTCCAATCCGACAATAACGCCTCTGCATAAGTCGAACGAGAAGGACTTAACTTTATGAACTTCGATAAACGATCGGAGAAAAAGGTGTATAAAAATTGCGAAACGTCGATGAATATTATCGGGGATTAACGTAATTAGAAAGAAAAAAGAAATATATATGTACGTTAAAAGAGATATCGAGAGATTACTTTGCATATTCATTGAATAACATCGATGATAAAACAGGAATATAAGGATCGAGATCGAGCCATACGGCGGGATTTCTCCAAAGAGCTCGTAAGTGTGTGTATGTGTGTATGCGTGATTCTTGAGACTGCCGAGCGACTTAACTCTCGGAACATAAAGTTGAAAAGGAGTTCGAGTGCATGTATAATACTACTCCGTCGACTCTCTCTCTCTAGCGGGCGATAAGAGAGCTCGAGAGCGCCCAGGACGAGACGTACGTATTATTCGTCTGTGTGTGTGTGTGTGTGTGTGTGTGTGTGTACACACATAATAAGCGAAGAATCAGTATGCAATTAGCCGCGAGCTCCTTTAAACCAGTATCGCACTAACACACGTGTTATACATACGCGTTTATGTGTGTTTGTCCTTGTTTGCTTCTTGTCCTTCTTTTTTATTTGACTCTTTTTTTTTGCTGCTGCCTGCCACGATTTTAAATATGAGAATTTGTAACAACATTTGCACTCGATAATTCGTAAGTCAAACAAGTATGAAAAAGTACTTCTCGCGGTTTCTTGAAAAAAAAAAAAAAAACTACTTTTTTTTTGTAGCTGCAGCAGTCGCAGTTATTTTTATTATACAAGCTCTCGAGGTTTAGTGCAGCGCTCTTTCTTTCTTTCTTTCTTTTTTTGTGCGCTCGCAGGCCAATCGAGTAAAGTACTCATTTGTCTCGCGGGGAAGTATAGGAGAATATAAATAGGCAGCCGCCTGCGATTATATCCCAAACGGGCGACCAGTTTTTCGCGATATATCCCTCGAGCTGCTGCTGTTCTGGCTTTGCTCGACGCACAGACAGAGAGTCACGCGATCTGTTTGCCAAGAGAGACAAACGTACAGTTGCGCGTTTAGTTGGATTTTTCTGCTGCGCATAAAAGCCATATACCCACACACAGCTCCCCACTTTCTAATTGCGCGTACTATATTGCGCTCGCAAAATTATTCAATCGCCTTCTAATGCTAATGCGCGCAAAGGTCAATAATAAATTTGATTCGGCTCGCGAAACCGTCTGCGATAATGTATTCATTATTATGCACGGTAGCTGCACACGCACACACACACACACACACACTGCAGTTACGGCGCGGTTTACAGCAACAGCTTGTATAATAGTTTCGTACGGAGTGTCGTTTAAAGGCAGGTTCGAAAAGCCATTTTGCGGCGCAGCCGCGCGACTCCAGACCGCCCCGTTAATCGGCTAATTATCATCGGTATATAGGCTTTGAATGGCACTTGAACGAAGAGAGCGAGAATATTCGCGGCGCAACGATCCTCTCCTGGAGCTCGGGCCACGGAGGAGAAAAGGATTATTATACGTGTGTAACGTATATATTACACGACGAGCTCGCTCAGCGCCAAGATGTATGCGGACGATTAGATTCTGCGGGTAATGACTTTGCCGTTATGTACCGGCAGCCGTTGTCTCATACACTATATATACACGTGTGTGTGCTACCTCGGAGTAATGTACCCTACTGTTTTTGCCTCTCTTTCATTTGCTCTCAGCATGACTGTCTCGCGCACGCAGCAGCAGCAGCAGTGGTAGAGCAGCACATACATGGCAGACAAGAGAGCACATACTCTCCGTTTCTATAATGTGTGCCCTAGAAGTAGCCGAGAGCAGAGCTAAAGACAGAGCGAGAGAGAGAGAGAGAGAGAGAGAGAGGGTAAAAATGCAAAGAGAGGAAAAATTCGACTTGATTTATAGTCCGTATAGGTGGAGCGAGTGAAAATCGAGCTCAACTTCAGATATATAAATGTATGTATTTCTTTAAAAAAAAAGATTGGCATTTCACCGGGGTACGTAACGTCGGAATAAAATCCGGAATTTACTTATTTATCACTGAATAAGTTATATCTCACGCAGATATATAAACTTCGGCTTCAAGGGCAAGCTATATTTGGAAGACAACACTGGAGCTTGTTTTTCGTGCGTGCACCATCGTCGCGTCGCGTGCCTTTCATGCCGCGTGGATCGCGAGAGAGACAAATGGTGAATTTCGATCCGTACATTTTATGTATAAAAGTTGCATTGACCCACTGATTCTGAATTATTGTAATCTCGCGCGGATTGAATAAATGAATTCGTGTCAATGACTTGCGCGCGCGCGCGCGCCTGTATAATATAAGAATCGGATCTCGGATGAATATACAATTAATTCTGAGCTTTTTTTGAACCGCAAATGCGGATTAATCGAATGAAAATTAGCTGTGTGAGAGACGGAAGTTGAATATGTGTGAAAAAAAATGGAAGAACGAGGGAAGGAAATTAATGGTTTTTTTTTCTCTCTTTGGGTCGCGCGTGGTGCTTCAAAGTATCGGGCTCTTTCCGTGTGTATCGATGTATACATCGGTGCGCAACGCACACGTATAAACAACATACCTATATATATACCTATATTTGCGAAGCTTTTACCGCATCAGCGAATGCTCCGCGAGAAATTATCATAATCCTCAATGGAGAAGTTTATACCCGCGCGATCTGCTATAGTTTACGTACAGCCAGCAGAGTTTGGTCTTTTGAGCGACGAGCCGCGAGCTCGCGATAAATAGCACTTTCCACTCGTATAATCGATTTCACGCTTTGTCTTAATGCCTCCTCTTTCTCCTCCTCATGATCGTGTACCAAACTCGTGAACGAGGGAGTGAGGGGGGAAATAAAATGCAGATTTCCCGGGCGATTCGCGCCTCTCTCTCTCTCTCTTATCGTCCTCTTTTATGGATACGATGATTGCCCCGCGGTTAATCGAGCTACAGGATTATTGCCCGCGCGCGATGAACAATCGGCGCGCTGTACTTTGCACTCTTTACGATCTTATAAATGTCCCGGGCGCGGATCATCATCGGCTTTTATGATATATATAATATACGCCTCGTGCGAATTTTCATAGAAATGATCATCTCTCTCTCTCTATATAGCTGCTTATCTGGCGGCGTAAAAATATGTATTCACTTGGATGCGCGCGCGTGCGCCGTATAACACGCGGAGTTGAGTTAATATCGCCTTAAGCTGCGAAATATAATTTCAAATACGCCGATTCGGTTACGCAACTGCGCGAGCGATACATCATGGGATTTAAAAAATCGACGCTAGCTCGTGCGATGAAAAACGATACTTTTTTTCTTATTAAGAGTTGCATGCGTGACGAAATTCAGGAAACTTCGAACCGGCCGTACGAAATTTCGGATATAACTTCATAAATAGTTACAAAAAAGTAACTCTTAACTTTAAACCATGCTTGTAGTTGTGTAAACAAGAGTAGAATATGGGTGTTTGTTTTGAGAACAAAAGCTTATATTCACGGAAGGCACGACCAATGTTAGGATGTTCAAATGTTTTAACTAATGCACTTCAACTTTTAGAAAATACCCCAAAAAGTTTAAATAATTACATTTTCCTTAAAAAAATTGACTCATTTGTTAGTCTATGAATTAAAATTTAAATTATTACTCCTCTGAAATCTTACGCCATAAAATTATATTTTCATGAAAGTGGCTAGACTTAGTTATAGCGCCAAATACTAGGAGGCGGGAGGTAATCAAGTCGTAAACGCACCATCAAAATAGATAAGTTTAGTGGATACATTGAATACATTGAATATGGCGTAATGTTGAATTACACTTTTTGATTCTCTATCAAAAGCCCTGCCCCCCCTTCTCCCTCAGCTTCTTCGGACAACGCGGGGTGCAAGAGCGGCACAGAAATTGAAACGTAAAGTATATACGCTTCTCGCTCGACTACCGCGGCTGTACACCGCTGCGAAAATCCAATTCAATGAAGCGTTATAGTTTATTTGCGGCCCGAGCAAATAATTAGCAATTAACTTATCGGCTCTAATCGCAATCAAGGCTACGCAACATTTCGTTCGGAAATTGCCCGGCTGCTCCTGTATACATAGGACTATCTATATATACACGGGCAGTGTCGCAGCAGCAGCAGCAGTTCGCGAGCGAGTGAGAGATAGAGCAAATAGACCCCGCGCGCGAGTGGATGTTTAATTTTGAAAGCCAACATACATAAACAAGTATAAGAACGTTATCAGATTTTCGGGACTGCAGCGAGCGCGCGGACCAATGTGACACGTTGCAAATAATAAATTGCGCGCGGGAATGAATTACCGTGGAAATTTCAGGGGG
>CACVKI010146162.1:2027-33105 GCA_902732785.1 Trichogramma evanescens | reverse complement strand
CAATGCGCGCGACACTGCGCATACACACCTCGTCGCGTCGCGTCCCACACGGCTGCGGAATACAACGAATTCCCTTAACGTTATATCGTCGGATTAAAATCTATCGATCCTCCGGGGGGGAGGCGGAGGTGAGGGATATTTCGCGCTTGTAAACAGTTCGTTAACCACGGCGCGATCGCTGCAGCCAAATCTGCACGCGCACATTTTTGATATATATTTTCGTGCACACACACACACACACTTTCCAATGGAGGGTCCGCGAGAAATTAGACCGAACGAAATTTAATCCGCCAGTTACGCGCCCGGCGAATATCGAAAGTAATAATACGCTGAATGATGATCCTTTTATTGCGGTAGAATTACGTTACATACGATAAATATCCCTTTCAATTTTTACGCGCGTCCATCGTAAAAACAGTCAGAAGCCAACGCGATAAATTCGGCTTCGTTTTTTTTTTTTCATTTACGTAACGATGAAAAAAAAAAAAAAAAAACGAAACGTGGAAAATTTCGATAATCGCAAAGAGCACATCAAGCTCCATACATCATTCGTTGCACGGACTTGTACACCGAGGAGCTTTTGTCGAGACCAAACGTGACTCGCGCTCGGTTGAAAACTTTATCAGCGCTCGCGCATACAGTACACAGCAAGAAAATTCAGCAGCACACACACACACGAGATCGTGAATTTTACAACGGCGTACACAGACTCTCTGCTGTGCTGTGCAGCAGCTGTAAAAACTATATACTGTAGGCAATTCTAGATCAGCTAGCGATAATGAGTCCAAGTGCTGCTGCTGTAGTGTGTGTGTGTACTCGAGTATCGAGATGAACGCAGTCGAGCGCACTGTACACAAAACGATCGGGAAAGTTCGGTTCTAGATCTCGTCCTGAATTATGCATGATATGAGCTGCAGCACACACACACACATACGTGCAGAAGTATACACACACCCTTTGAAACGTACAAGCAATAATTCGTGGATTGCATCCCAATTTCGTGTGCTCTTTTTTCTCTCTCTCTCTACACCCAAGGCGCTATACAATACCTCGTACATCTCTCTACCTTCGTACATATAACTATAGTTAGCTTTTTGCTCCTCGACCGCAAGCTACTCTCCGCTGCCGTCGCGTACGCAGTCAAGACCGGGAGTAAGCAGATAAATTTGAATAACCGCGCGCGCACACTGTTTGCGGATTCAAACGAAGTTAGACGTATATTAAGTACCAAAGTTTAATCCTCTCCTGTTTTCTTTCGTTGCGCGTTTCCTACCCTGCACCCCTGCCGCGCGAGGAAAACAGTTGTCTTCGTTTTTAATTAGATGCGTTTGTGGCTTGCTAGCGCGTCGGCTCTTTTTTAGTTGTGTATATAAGTGTAATTCGAAAGTAATCCGGAAGTAATTTTTCATTGAGAACACGAACGAGTACGAATCGTTTTAATCATTGCTATATACGCATACTTGATTACGAAATGTTTGTTGGAGAGTAAACGTATATTGAATGTTAGTTTTGAGTAACTATCGAGTAACAGAACTATCCATTTCAATTGTAAAGTTGAATGTCCTCTTGAAAAATGGCACAAATTTTCCTCGACTATTCGAGTAATTTACAAATAGGAACAAATAGGAATGTAAGCTCCCGCATTCAATTCTCTATATGGTCGTTTCATCGATTTTATATGACTGAGTTATGGGGAGACCAATTAAAATTGCTCGCCAACTTATAGACCATTAACGTCCAATGCGTTTACATGATTT
Organism: Trichogramma evanescens; assembly: GCA_902732785.1. Classification (NCBI taxonomy): domain Eukaryota; kingdom Metazoa; phylum Arthropoda; class Insecta; order Hymenoptera; family Trichogrammatidae; genus Trichogramma; species Trichogramma evanescens. The sequence continues at coordinate 31,348 of CACVKI010146162.1, read as the reverse complement.
GTATTCTCCACAAACGCGTAAAATCGTTAAAAAGAAGCCTTTTTTCTCAACTGTCTCGTTTGCGAATTTTTCGTTGATCAAAAAGCAACGTTAAACATCAGTCAAGCTGGATTTTAACCCGAACAAAGCGCGCGCGCGCGCCAACACCTCCGAAAATGAAGAGCGAATCCGTTGAGCAATTAGTCACAGCGACGTAACGAGCGCACACGAGGCGAGCAAAATATTATGAACGAGTCGCGCGCGAGAGAGAGAGAGAGAGAGATCGTGTTTATAAATACGCGCCAAGCAGCAGCAGCAGTAGCAGCAACCCTTATACAGCCCAGAGATTGATATTCCCGATAGCGGTAGCGCACACACGACGCGCTGTCGTACGCGCGCGTTATAACGATTAGGTACGCCGCTGCTGCTGCTGCGCTCGTGCTCGCGTATGCGCGGCGCATTCCGCTTTTTTTTTTGTTTTATCCACGCTAGCTTCGAGGCGTGAAGAATTTGCCATTGATTGCCATCGCGGGCCCGTAGAAACTATGAAAGTTTTTTCAAAAGGTCGATCGAAAGTCTTGTGGGCGAATTTTTCTAAAAGTTTCAGATGAATGTATGTTTTACGAGTGTCAGGTAAAACCTGAGCTAGTTTGAATGAAATGTCTAGAAAAAAACGACCTCTGTGAAATACAATATTTTTTTGGCTACTTCACCATGGGTAGCCCAGCTGAAGCACCAGGTCGAAAATACTCCTGTGAAGCTGGCTTCGGAATTAACCACTAGATGTCGTAATAGATTCCGAACGTGAAAAAATAAAGTTCTCTACATACATCCTCGGTAATTAGAATTTTAGGCTGAATTTTCCACTTGAGAAAAAGCCAAAAATGCACCAAAACCAGTATAAGTAGTACGCAAAGTTTGATAACGCCAAAACGTCAGTGTGTAAAGGTGTAATGATACCAGAAGTTCAGGTAGTACACAATAATTTTTACAGAATTTTTAGAGAAATTTTAGAAAACATGTGTTCGAATATTTATACATATTTACAATTGTTTTTCTTCCAATTACAATTTCTTTTCGTACTCGTTGCGTATGTGATCGGTTTGAGCTTCATAAACTGTTTTTTTTAGTCTGATCAGAATGCTTTGATTCCTTGAACCCTCATGGACTGTTCTTAGGTGCATGAACAAAATCTTTTTTTGTGTAAATTTCTGCTCGCACTTATCACCTGCCTGGTCTGTGCGATCATCGCGGGCTGTATTTTGATGATTTTTTAAACTGCCTAAATATCCAGATTTCTTCTCGCATTTATCGCACGTGACCTTCATGGACTCTTTTTTGATGTTTGAACAAAGTGCTTCGTGCCCCAAATTTCTTTTTGCACTTGTCACATGCGAAATCTTTCCGACCTTCATGTACTGTCTTTTGGTGCCTGATCAAAGTAATTTTATGTCCAAATTTCTTTGCGCACTTGTCACATGCGAAATCTTTTCGGACTTCATGTATTGCCATTTGATGTGAGAGCAAATGCGATTTTTTTCCAAATTTCTTCTCACATTCATCGCACGCAAAATCTTTCCGACCTTCATGTACTGCCATTTTGTGCATGAACAAGCTCGACTTTCTTCCAAATTTCTTTTCGCATTTCTCGCATGCATAGTCTTTGCGACCTTCGTGTAAGTTCCATTGGTGGTTGAGCAAATGCGATTTGTGTCCAAATTTTTTGTCGCACTTGTCGCATGTGTAATCTTTGCGACCTTTGTGGACTGTCGATACGTGCATAAGTAAAACACATTTTCTTCCAAATTTCTTCTCACAATAGTTGCACGCAAAATCTTTCTGACCATCGTGAACTGTATTTTGGTGCCTGGATAAATCGAATTTTCGTCCGAATTTTTTTTCGCATTTGTCGCATGCGTGGTCTCTGCAGCCATCGTGTACTGTCGTATACTGTCTTTTGGTGGACAATCAAATTCTGCTTTATTCCATATTTTTGCTCGCATTTATCACATTCAAAATCTTTTCGACCTTCATGGACTGTTCTTTGGTGACTGATCAAATGTGATTTGCATCTGAATTTCTTTACGCACTTGTCACATACGTAAACTTTCCGATCTTCATGAACTGTTTTTTGATGTTTTCTCAAATTACCTTGTTCCCCAAATTTTTTCTCGAGTTCATCACAGGTAAAATTGTTACGACCATCGTGTACTGTCTTTATGTGCAAGAGCAAACTCTGTTTATTACCAAATCTTTTAGCGCACCTTTCACATAAGTAATCTTTGAAAACTTCGTGAAATATTCTTTTATGTTTGAGTAAAGTCGATTTATTTTCAAATTTCTTGTCGCACTTGTTGCACGTTAAATCTTCACGATCTTTATGAACTAATTTTTGGTGCGTAATTAAACTGGATTTTTTCACAAATTTCTTCTTACACTGGTCACATGGGTAACCTATTTGTTCATAGTGAATTGTGTCTCGGTGTGTTATCATACTCGATTCTAGTGCAAATACCTCCTGACAAATATCGCAAACGTATTGTTTATCGTTGGAAACAACAATATCGTGTTCACTTGAATTATCTTTAAAGACAAGTTTCTCAGATTTCCTCTCACTTTTATCCATTTTGGTGCCTAAATTAAATAATGGATCTTTATATTTAGTACCACAGAAATTAGATGAGTAGAATTGATCTTTTGGTATTATGGCTTGTTTCGTCGAGAAAAACAACGTTCAAATTAATTTGTTTTTACTAAAAACATGATCTTCGAGGGACAATGTCAAAATCGTTTTTAATCGTATTGTCTACAATCAAGTTACCGATTTATCTGTTTATACTTACAGTATTTGAACGAATTTAAAAGTCTAACTTGGCGACGATATGTTCGATGATTTCTCGGCCTTCTGAAACTAAGTACTTCTTAAATAACTTGCCACAGACAATATCGAGTTTACACAAAAAATATCAAGTAAATAGGTAGATCCTTACAAATATGCAACGTAAAATTTTGATATTCATTTTACAATTTGCTGCCTTCCATGGCATGATTAGCGTGCTCCACTGTTCATCGCCTGACCTTTAATCACGAAGAGATGTCCGTAGACGTCACCTCACAATAAACTCACCTTACTCGAACTGCCACGAAAAAAGTAGCAGCTCGGTAGCACAAAATATACTTACGCTGCCGAAAATCGATTTTCATCCGAGTTCGACCGCGGCTTAAGCAGTTCAAATCCCGATACAATTACTATTTTGCCTACTTCTCAACCGAGTTAGAAGCTCACTTTTTGGGATGCACGAAGAATATATAGACGCGCGGAGTTTATCCCTTCGGCTTTTATCGTAAACTAATTAGCCAACTTTTCCTTGCGGCTGCAAATTTATTCAAACTGTACGCGCACGCGCCCGAAAATTCGCTCCGTAAAACTTTCTCTTCGCGAGTAAAACTTGGGTCGAAATTTTGAGAAGCCCATAAAAATTTCACTACCGCATTGATTTCTATAATGCTTACGCGAAACATACATATATACGCACGCGCGTCGTGAAAAATAAGACTTTTTTACGACGCGGAAAGTCCATATTCCGAAGAGTTGCGAGCGTATCTCGTCCCAGCTACTTTATTTTTTAAACTCGCTCCCAAGCGAGCAAAGTAAGTTTATACATATAATACCAAGTCATTGTGAATTAGCTTCGATTTATAAAAAATACGTAGATATCACCAATGACAAATAACACAAACATCGACCGAGTATCCTTGGATTCCTCGTGCGCGCGCGCGCAAACACGAGTTCTTTAAGGATCGTTATATCTTCCCATCAGTCGTATTATCGAAGGCGGATGCGCGTCGCGCGCGGCTCATCTGATGTGTATACAGCAGTCTGAAACATCATTTCGCTAATTCATTGCCCATCGCTCGCCGGTGGTTTAGTACTACATGTGTATGCAACGCACACACACACACACACACACAGAAATGTTATATGCATGTATATAAATCACCGATACGAACCGGTCGTTATAATGGCTCCCGACCGACGACGATGTCTCTTGTCGCACAGCAGCTCCTTGAGGTCGACTCCGATGTTTAATTATTGCCACCGTTTCACGGTTGATTCTTCGTCGTCTCTCTTAAAAGAACTCGACTCATTAGGCTACGCCTCGTCGCGTACACGACGCGCGTTTAGTGCGTGTGTTATATGTGCCACTTTTTTCACGACGATGCGTATCATTCACCACGAAGGCGAGCGTACACGATATTTTACTTATTTTCGTGTAACTCTTTCTTTCTGAATGCGCACCAAGCGCGTATGTTATAAAATGTATAGCAGCACACCTCTTGGCCGACGTGACGGAGGAACAAAGGATATTGAAATTCATCCGCGTGTGAAGAGATTCGGCTCCGCATCTCCTCTCGGCGGCGGTGGCGGCCGACCCGAGAGAAAGAGAGGCCAGGCCACGGCACTGTACGAGTCGAGCTCGTACACGTACACACAATGTGTAATATACTCGCGAATATTACGGCACTGCACGCGCGCACGGCGATGGGCCGATTTCCTCTTTTGCACGAACGACGACGACGACGACGACGATTCTCCTCTACTTATTACGGCTATCGTATGACTCTCTACCGCTGCTTCAACTGCTGCTCGTGTATGGAAATTGTATACGCGCTTATAAACCGCAAACTGACGCTCGCTCAAAAGCTGCGGTCGAAATCCGCTTTTTTACTCTTCTTTTAAATTTCTTTCTTTTTTTTTCTTTTTTTTCTTTTTTTTTGACTGTACGTGGTAACGGTTGATATGGGTTCACGCGCGCGAGATCGCGATGGCTTTCCCCAAACGTTCTATTGACCGAGTAAAATTACAAGATCGGTAAACATTCAATTTGGCGCCAACGCGCTCCTAGAGCTGCGACGGAGCTACAGTGTCTAAATACAGGGGAGCCTGGCTAAAGTCAACTTTCTTCGTCGATGTCGCATCGTCGTCGGGGCGCGTCTTCGTCAAGTTTTGAGTAAATAATCATTGATTGTTAGCTAGACTCTGATAGCGCACGACGAAATGCGTGCTCGCGACACCTTCGAGCACTGCGCACCGCCCGACAAGTTAAATTGAAAATTCAATCATTTCCTTGTTGTCGCTTCATTTCATTTTCAATGTACGCAAACGTCAAAAAGAGTCCAAATATACACACTAAACATTTGTAGTTTCTTCGCGCGTGAGGCATACCTTTGTCTAAAATACATATACGACTTTCGGCAAGTACAAGCTCGCGCGAGCCTGTAATCGCGTTGTAACATAGAGTATGCCTGCAGCTATATACCACAACACTACTACTGCAAGTTACATCGCTCGCATACCCAAGTAGCTGCTGCTGCTCGTCTGCGCGCGGAATTTCATCGGGCAAGTTTCGCTCGTCGAAAGGAAAAATATACGAATTCGAATAATTTATAGAAAGGAGCGCGCATTTCGACATTTTGTGCGATGAGAACTATAACCCGAGAATTATTGCTTTGCCGATTATTAAATGAAAATTTTTGGGGGGAGAGAAAGTGGCGAGCGCGCGCGCGGTTTGTTTCGAAATCCATTTGCATGCCTGGAATAATGCGTGCGCCCTGTATATATGTATCTCTTTGGGTATATATATATACGGCGAGCGAATGCAGCGGAATACATAAAATATGGAGCCGCGGCTGCGGATTTGCAATTCGCAAAAGGCAAGTTTGAGAATTGTAAGTACATACAGTTTAATATTTGAAGACTTTTGCGTTTGGGTTGGCCCGCGCGCTCGCGAAGTTTCTTATTTTTTCAAGTGCAACACGAAATTACAGAGACTTGTAAATGGACTTGTAAATTTAGTTCAAGTGATTTAACTCTGCTAATATTTGCTTAAAAAAAAAAGTAATTACGACAAAATTGCAAGATCTTTCAAAATTTCCGACCGAGTTTATTTTCATGCTTGCTTGTATATACGTGATGTGTACCTGTTGATTGCCTATCAAATACTCGGTTATATATTTTTACCATCTCGTCGACTGCACGAAGCTTCGAACCGCAACAACGACAGATCCATCGACGCGAAACCACTGCCACTGCAACAGCAGCAGCAGCAGCACAAAGACGTCTACAGCCGCACACACATGTACGAGAGCTTGTTTTACACTCGCTGCGCTATATTGAGATACGCATCTACATATATACGAGCGCGCGCGGAACAAAATGCCATAAGCTCGAGAATGTTGTTGAGGGATTGACCTTTCGCTGCACGATGGCGCGATGCTCGACACGAGAGAGAGAGAGAGAGAGAACGAGAACCGATTCTCAAAGCCACACACTCGAGAAAAAAGAGAGAGAAAGAGACGAGAGAGACGAGAGACAAATAAAAGATCTTCTGCATGAATGAGGTTGTTTATAGGGACGCAACTGTCCCGCTGAGCCATGCCAAATTTTCTTCGCGCCTCTATATACACAGCCCCGAGCTCTCTTTCTCTCTGCATTATACGCGTGCACGTACATAAAAGTGGAGGCAAAGTTTATATTCGTATACATGCGAAAGGGGACTTTCGCGCCCGCCGTGCGTGTATAACTCCTTCGCGACTCGCAGCTGCGCGGCTTCTTGTGAATTTATACTTCACCAAATTTACAATGTATATCGGCTTGTAAGTACCTGTGGGTTATTTTTGGTGGTACACATCAGCGCGCGCTCGTAAAACTGCGAATGGCGCGTTGGTAAAAATGACAAAAGTTTGTTGTTAATCTTTTATCCGAACGAGAAGGATCAACATTTGATTGACCGTGTATACGAGGGAGATTCAATCAATGTTGAAAAATAGTTTGTACGTCTGTTTGTTCGAGTAAACTAATATCTCGACGCGACGACTTTTGCTGCTGTGAAAAATTGACACATTCGAGCTTGCATTGTGCTCTCGTGCGACAATTAATTAGTTCCTCGTAAGTTCGCGTTATATACACGTTGCCGTGACTGTGTACGCAAATACCAAATAAAAATGTTTGGACGCAGTGTGCGAGTGTCGAGCGGAGCTTAATTTTTTTTCCTCGGCAATCTAATTAAGTGTACGTACACGAAAAAGACTCGACGCACATACTTGCTCTCTTTCTGCACGGCGACGGACTATATATACATATATAGCCGAGGTAAAATAGTTAATTTACTCCGCGTGTCGACGTATAGCGCGCGTAACGATACACGGGGATACTTCATAAATCCCGGTTCGCGCCTGTGTATTATATACGTATTATTATATGTATAGCTCGTTTCTATAGGCCGCGCGCACGCCGTAAATATTAACCGTGCAAAAAGTGACAAGTCAAGTTAATAAGGCCGCACGGAGCCCCGCCATGTATACGTGTATGGCCCGGCCGTATATAAACACCGCGCCCGGCTACCAGTAAGTGTGTGTGTGTGTGTGTGTTTATATCGAAACAAAAGCAAAGTTTCGTATACGCGCGTATATGCGAGCTTGTATATATAATTCGTATTAAAGTGGAACAAGGGAGAGAAGATTAGCCGAGGGACTGCGCGCGCATGGACGCCGAGTGAAGTGGAAAAGCGATTAATCGCTTGACATTGTCAAATAATCATAAATAACTTTAGTTTTTGATTTTATTTTACAGAATTTTACTTTTTGCGTTTGGAATCGATTACGACATCTAGCGGTTACTTTCTTGAAGCTGCTCTCAGGGAATTGATAGGTTTCTCTTGTTTCACAGCTGATTGATTTTCAAATATACTGAAAGTAAAATCGATGGTAAATTATTTAGCCGCAAATATATTCTTTTATTAAAATTATTCAGATTACAATTTTTTTATATTTAACGTTGGTTTATTAATGAATCATTAAACACCTGTTTAACAACATTATTTAGAAGTGAAATTTTAACAAATTTTAACAAACAATACTTGAACCCATGTAAGTCGAAAATTCGATCAAGAAAATAAAATCAAAAGCAGTCTAACAACATTTTAGAATCAAAAACTCAACCGAAAAGAAAAATGATCATTAAGGTTCACTTCTGTTGATTTTATTATCGAGTATTCATTACATGTAAAGGCTTCAGAAATAAAACGTCAGGTTCCTTTTTCTGTTTTCAGTGAATTTTTATTTTCAGAATTGATTTTAAATTGTCTTTTGGGTCGAGCTTACACAGACGTTCACTCATAAATAACAGCAAGATTCGAGTATTGAGTTCGATCGATGATTTGAATAATATCGGAACTTCGCGCGAGGTCGATTCGTCAAATTATTGCCGCCTATCGGACAATCGACGCCCGAACGAAATTCAACGCGAGATCGACATTAATACGCTTTCGAGAGAGAGGGCGTAAAATAGTTGTCTCCGGTACTATACGAGGGCAATGCACATTTCAAAAGTTAGATGTCGAATTTAATAACTGCAGCGCGCGCCCCCGTGCACTTGAAACGAATTTGTGTACGTGACGCGAGGCGTCAATTCCCTCAATTAGCCAAGGTGTAGCGGTGCTGCGCTGTAAATTCACCACGAGCGTTTACTATACTACTGCGCGACAACGCACATTGCGCGTAAAACACTGCTAGCTAAGGGTTTTCGAATTAAAAACTTGAGTTTATATTGCTTATGAGCTTGAGTTTATGGGGCTGTGTATGTGTGCGAGTATAAGCACGATCGTGTACACCGTATTGCGGAAAATTCAAGATTCAAGACGGGAGACTCAGAATTCGGACGCCCAGTCTTCGATCTCTTTTTTAAAAAATTGATGTGCTAAACAGTGTATAAGCAGTTTTGAAGACACTGAGTTCCCATAGACATATGAAAGTCGCGAAAAAAAGCTCGGAGAATGTAGGACGAGTGAGACACGCTGATTAGTTACTGGTATTATGAAACTGAAATCAACTTAAGGGCTTGAGCATTTATAATAGGTAAAAAATAATCATGTACTTCCTTCGTCTCGAACAACTTATTGACATTTTTAAAAGTTTAATATTACTTTTGCATAATGAGATAACGTTGAAGGAACTTATGATATTATTATCAATGAACATTTTAAAATTAAACTTCCGAACTAGTACATTAAATTTTATTCGTTTATTAAGTTGTAATAAGTAAGTGATGCGCTGAATCATTGAGGGCTTCTTTCTTGTCTTGATGTTTTTTCGCATGCATCGCGTATTATGTAAGTGATTCCGTTGTGGGCTGCATCTGTATGAATTTTGTGACTACTCGTTGTGAGTGACCTTTTTCAACATATTTACCCTCATGTGCCACATCTGTGGTGGCATTTTAGGTAGCTCTTATTTTTGTATTTTTTCCTGCAATTATCGCATTCTTACATATGACACCACGATGCTTCTTATTAATGTGGAATTGGAGACTGCTCTTGTGGATGAATGTTTTTTCGCAATCATCGCATGCATATTTAACACCACTGTGCACCGCATCGATGTGGGTTTGGAGACCGCTCTTGTAGATGAATGTTTTTTCGCAAACATCGCATGCGTGTTGAACACCGTTATGCATAAAATCGATGTGGATTTTGAGATAACTTTTATGAGAAACTATCTTACCGCAAATATCACATACATGTTTAACACGATTGTGCACCGCATCGATGTGGATTTTGAGTTGAACTTTTTTGAATATGCCTTTCCGCATGTAACACATGTATTCATGATACCTTCATGAACCGAATCGATGTGGTTTCTGAGGTTGCCTTTAACTGCAAAATTCTTTCCGCATATGTTACAAGAGTGGGTAACACCATTGTGCACTATATCAATGTGGGTTTTGAGATTACTCTTCGTTGAAAATTCCTTTCTACATATGTCACATGTATGAGTGATACCATTGTGCATAGCATCGATGTGGTTTTTGAGACGATCCTTTCTTCTGAATGTCTTTCGGCAAAAATCACATGATATATGTGACTCGATTGTGCACTGAATTGATGTGGGTTTTGAGATAACCTTTTTGTGAAAATGACTTTCCGCAAATATTACATGAGTGAGTGACACCATTGTGCACGGAATCGACGTGAGTTTTGAGGTAACCTTTTACGGTAAAAGTCTTTCCGCAAATATCACATGTATATGTGACTCGATTGTGCACTGAATTGATGTGAATTGTGAGATTACCTTTTTGTGAAAATATCTTTTCACAAAGATCACATGCATATGATGAACGATTATGCACAGAATCGATATGAGTTTTGAGATAACTTTTAAATGGAAATGTCTTTTCTCCGTCGAGGTTCAAATTCGATTCTTCTGCAACGTCAAAAAATTCCTGTTTCACTTTCTCTGAGGATTCCATTTTAATTACGTTTAGATTTTTTTCGTGGCTATCATCTTTTAGATTCCACAAGTGCGTTTGAGAATCATCGTCAATTTTTTTAACTTCTAATAAACTAATGTTGGGCTTGACGTTTTCACATTCAACAACTATTTCCACTTCGTCATCAAGTTTACTTTCAAGTTTGATGTCACATTTTCGAAGGTTATGGGCCTATTGAAAAAACGAAGCTACGTGAGAATTTTCATAAAAAACAACTATGATATCATGTTATATATTATTTTCAACACTTACTGAATTATCTGATGGAAATGGTAAGAGTTGGACGTTTTTAATATCGGGCTTCTCGTCAATCATTTCACTATCATATTCAATAAGCGACATGTTACTAGGTTCCATTTTCACTCTGGAAAAAACCCAATAATTAGATCAAGTATTTTGTTATAATATTTTCATTATTTCATTCTCAAAAACTGAAAATTACCTGACGGCACAGTTAAATAAACCACTGGATTCTATTTTTCTCACTTGGAATTTCACCAACGATTAACCTCTCTGTGACGATCGAGCAGACTACACGAGATAACTGGCGATGAGCTCGTTCTGTTGTTTACGTCGTGCGCGGCACTCGTGATCTCTTCGTGTGTTACCCAGCACGCGGTGTTTTATTTGGCTCCGCTAAATATGTGCAGACTGCAGAGGACTTAGCGGAGCTGATCGTGCACATGCGTGGCGTAGACGCAATTTTTCAAAATACAGTGAGCACAGCTATGTGCTCTTCGATGGTCTCTATAGATATAGTCGTGTATGGATACTTGATTTAATCGTATTAAAAAATTATATAACATTTTGAAGTTGTCGATGTAAAGGAAGCAAAACGATGTGATTTAAATTATATATACGAAAAAATTTCATTATACGCGCGAAGCTCATTGAAAATGAACTAGTGTAATGTGTGAAAGACAGCGCCATGCTCGACGCGTGTTTTTTTAGCAACTATTCGTAAATACGATTGCGACGACGCCGCCAATGTTGCAGAGGATCGCGATAATTTGAAAATGCGATGTAGATAAATGCTGGATATGAATACCGTACCATTAGGAGGGCGTTGTATCAACGTTTGGGTCATTATAATCTTTGCCTCGATTCCGATGCGATATATATCACTATGTAGACGGTCAAGCTATACAGCCATGCGCGCGCGATGAATGCGCAGGATTGCATTCGTGTCGTACGCGCGCGTGTGTGCATAGGCAGACGTGAACTAACGAAATGAAAAAAAATTCAGTCGCCGAGCTCTGAATAGCTCGCGATCCGATGTCGACCCTTATAGATACTCGGTATCCAACTCGGAATGCAAATAGCGATCTGTGTTTTCTACAATAGGATATTTTACGGTTTAGAAGCGAGGCAGATATGATTCATCGACGAATTATAGATAATAAATTACCGATATATATTTCAAAAAATCGAATAAATTATTATATCGCGTATGCGAACGCGCGAGAAGCCAAAATGCACGCGGCTATTATATAATTCAACGGTTTTATCGTTTCCGCGTTTACCACGAGATAGATTTAGGATCCATTTTTTCGCTCGCGCGTACGTACTGAAAATCGGTCAAATAATACGAGTGCCAAATTTTTTCGCAACCCAAGCATGAAGTTACATCACACATGAACCGCTCTGCGGGCTAGTTAGCTTTCTTTATCTTCTCATCGTCGACGAATTTTCGATGTATATACTTCCTCATACGCAGCGCTATTTTGTCGTGGACAATGCACATACTCATACGCATAGGAGCAAATCGAGTCATGCCTGGCAGCGAAGGTAAAAAGCAAAAAAATATCTCCCTCGCGCTCCGGCCGCAAACGAGAACATAATGAATATTCCGGCGCAGTAAATAGGGCTATAATATAAAAGCGCTGTACGCCTGTACGCAGTACGATACAGTGGGAGTATAGGCAGCTCGCAGCAGCATCCCCCCATACAGTGCAGTAGCAGCAGCAGCAGCAGCATGACTCCATGCAACGATGCAATCCGCGCGCGCGCGCGAAGGGCTGTCTAATCAGGAATTAAAGTCCCCGGAGAATGGAATTCATTACGCAGCCATAGATCACGCGCGCGAAGAGTCGAGTACACACATGCTAGTGTGCATGTACACGAGCTAGCTTTAAGCTAGCCGCGAGGAATATAAAGGGAGGATACGATGCGCGCACACACGGATTGCATCGTTGGCACACGCGTATTACGTGTGTATATATGCGCGCGTTGCAGCTATTGTGTAGACGTGACGTATGCGCGCGTCCGAAGCGAGGCGGGTATCTCTGCCGCTAGCTGCCAGGGATACCATCCGCTGCTGCTGCTGCTGCTGCTCATGATGCTCTTTGTCTCATTTCACGTCTTCTCGCGTGTGCGAATATGTTTTCTTTTGCATTATTTTTTTTTTTTTTTTTTTCTTATATACATTCATTCGTCATGTTCACTTACGCGTGCGCTATATACGTATATTTTTTGAGCGCAGTTTTCTATGCGCATATACTTTTCAACAATACGTACGCGAGACTGAACATTTTCGCAAAGATTCCGGTCGTCGCAGTCGAGCTATATAAAATTTCGCGGTGAGTACGCGCACTCGACCTCGTACAAGCGCAAACAGCTACAATATACTTCGTGTAAATACGTATTAAATAATTACAAGGTGAAATGGGTAGCGAGATCGTTAAATATTAGCATCGCGCGCGCATTCCTACGTCGGTATATAGAACTGTAATACAAATGAATCGGTCGTGAATCATCAAAGAGTTGCAATTTATGACAGTGAAATATATTGCGTATCTTTGTGCGCGGTCACCTTTCTAAGCTACATTAATCAAAATTACATCGAGGTCACTGTATTGCGCACATTTTCTTCTTCCATCGGAATCGTATTTTCGTACCTTTCCTATTTATTAGAGTAGATCAAGGTATATACAACAGACCCATGTCTCTCGTCAGTCTTTTGTTTATTTTCCACCACTAGCAACACGCTCGAATAATTTTTCAAACTGTATACCGCCAGATGGCGATACGAACACCCATCGCAAAATAGGGCTGGTCTTCTCTACATCTCATGCCCGAGTACGAATCTCCACGTTTTACGCAGTATTCTTTCCAAGCAGCTCGTATGTGACACCGGGCCCAGATCTGCGCCTTCGACAGGCAAACGTTGAGAAACACAGGTGTTGTAGCATCATACGCAGGGCTGTTCTTCTAGCACTCGGTGGACAAAAAGCCGAGAAATATCTCAGACGACGACGACGACGACGAAGCTCAAACTCAGTCACGCAGTCTCGGGAAGAGCAAAAAAAAAAAAAGAAAAAAAAAAGAAGAGAGAACAGGGTCACTCATTCGCGCCCGGTTTGTTTGCGAGATGCCACTCCGACGCGGTGGCACTGACGCGCGCTCGCGTCACAACGAAATGTGTTTATCCACGTGGAACGCGTCTGTGTGTAGCGCTGCAGCTTGCGACGACGCGCGCGCTCGTCCGTTTTTTTTGCTTCTCTTCGTTCCTTAAACAGCACCCTCTCGTACTATATAATACGTATACGTCGAGCGGAGTGTAATTTTTTAGTCGCGATCCGAGTCGTTGCACGCCGAGAGCGAGATTGTTATTCACCTCGAGAAAGAGAGAGAGAGAGAGAGAGAGAGAGCTACTGTCGCAACTATTCGCATTCTTACTCGAGCGCAGACATCCCCCCTTTTAGACCCCTTGTGCAGCCCAAAATTAGCGAGAATTATTTTCGAGCTTTCGGTATAATCTTCGTGCGCGTATGTGTGTGCACTTTGAGACAGGCTCTTATACGCTGCTACCATCGAGAATATACTTATCGGCTGCAGAATAAAACGACCGCAGGATGGAACGGTAAAAAAAGCATCGCATCTGTAGAGGATGGTGGGTAGGCGGGATACGGCAGGATATCTGCAAGTGATGCGCAACAAGATGCGTCTTGGCATTTTGGCCTAGCGCCACATCATCCCCAGGAGCTGATGCTGCTGCTTGTGGCTGTGGCTGTGTGTATGCAGCTTCCTGCACTGCACCCGAGATGTGTAGTATGTACGGGATCGAGCCAAAACTCTCGAGTCCTCGCGTCGCGGCATTAGTCGTTCGCAGACGACGACGACGACGACGACGACGACTTATTCCGGCCACAAGCGTTCGGTATATATATCGTCGAGACGCGCACACAACCCGGGCTACACTGTAAGAATGAATCGCCGCAACCGCAACAATGGTATAATGCATACAAACATTCGTTGCTCGGAGCTGCTGCTACATATCGTGCCCCCACGCGCGAATCTTCGCCGCGGCGCATGCCAACGCACATTTTTCACCGATATACCTAAGGCCAATATCTTAAGAGCACGTCTCGCTTCGAGAAGATAAATCGAGGAAGAGAAAGAGAGAGAGGGAAAAGGAATGGCAAATTGAATCGCCGAAGAGCAATAATTTTTATTCTCCTTTTTCGGCAGTACGAATGATTGATATTTTTTTTTCTATTTTTATAATATTTTTTTGAAGGGCTCGTTTTAACAAGCTTGATGTCTGATGAAGTTTCACTCTTACAAAGAAAAGCACACGCGCGAGAGCGATTTGAAAACAAAAAGAAAAAATGGAAAATACTTGTAGTTTTGCACATTATAAACGAAACCGAGCAACTTTCTAGCATATACATCCATTAAGTTTATGCATTATCAGCAGGATGTCCGCGTCAGCTCTTGAACTTTCATCAACCGTCTGCTGCAAGTGGAACGATACATATAGCTCATTTATTCGAGCGCGCGAATCGAAATTTCTCTGCTGCTTGCCTGCTTATACATACATACGTATGCGCGGATCGCCTGCGGGCCGCAGCTTATAAAACGCTGCGAAGAAAATTGCGCTTTTTTTGCGAGATCCTCGCGAACGCACGCGCATAATAAAGCTGTGTGTGCGCGGTAGTGGTAATAGGCGTGTCCTCGAGTATGTGTGTGTGTGTGTGTGTGTGTGTGTGTGTGTGTGTGTGTGTGTGCAATCTTTCAAATAACAAACGCGCAAGAGCGAGTGCGGACGAGGAATCATAATCTCGTTCGCGTATGCGCGCCTGGGACTCGTTCGCATACATGCGAATATCATATGTAAATTAAAGCTCCTAAGGCTTGCACGAAGTTTTACAGGGCAGTTAACGGGCTATTAAAGAAAAAAGTGAAAAAAAAAACGGAATCCATAGTTTTTTAAATCGCGAATGCTTTTTGATTTTTACGTGCACGAGCTGCAAGGCATTGTTTTTTGCTTCCTCATTGAGGAAGCTCTGTGATGGGTTTGAAATCGACTTTGGTCAATTTTTGTGTCTGGTATATTCAGACTACATATTCGTAAACTAAACAGAAGTTGTAGCTGATGTCTGGATGTGTGTGTGCGCTTTTTAAAGGTATTATATTCAATTCACTAAACAATTGAAACAATTGAAATGACAATTCATTGAGGGGATGAAAAATTAATTACTTTGTGTAAGCATTCTTTGATTAAAAATGCAACACAACTTGTGTTTAACAAAAATTCGAATAAATACATATAATGTCGGGCTAGTTTATTACCTGCCACGTGTAGCTATCAAAAATTAGTGAAATTCTTAATTATTTATTCAATTCTACAAGAGAAATCATTACGGTTATGTATGACATTGATGTATTTACCAACTGAAAAAATTCAAATTCAAATAAAAAATTATTAAAAATTCATGATGAACTTTAATGCGATCTTATAACTAACTTACCGATGAAAAATTTAAAAAGCATATGCGTATAGTTGGTCCAGCTGTTAATTCACAGGGTGATAAACTTTTTGCCATTATAACCAGCAGCAGTTTTTGCGCTTTCGTCGGAAGATTGTACCAAGCGCAATCGTAACTACATTCAAAAATAATTTCAAGTCATCATTTTATACATCAAAATTAATTCCTACAATATTGATTATAATGAAATAAATTTGAAAAACCTTCTGTTTATCATTTCATCGCTAATATTCTCTAATCTTTGACCAATATAACTCAGAAGAAAAGCTGCAGACATTATAGCAGATACTCCTATACCCATTTTAGCGCAGTAGAGTATATTTATTCTAAAGTTGATAACCATCTAAAAAGAGAACGAAGTATTCGTTTAATAGAGCAATAAATAATAGTTTTTGAAATTTTTATTAAAAATTTATTAACCATTGAACCTGAAAGTGTTATAGCAATCATAACGAAAAGTAAAATAAATAAAAGAACATTTTGGGTCACGTCTGAAATACGTCGATTCATCCTTAAATATAAATTTTTAAATTGAGATATATACATGGAAAATCAAGAAAATTTCAAAATTGTTATTAAATAAAGTTTTAAGTAAGAAAAAAATAAGTTTAAGAAAATTAACTCGTAACAAAACTCGTGGTCTTCGGCTATCCTTGCCATTATTTTGTTAATATGTTCATCGGTTTGTCTATCCCGTTTAACTGTTACATCTTGGCATAAAGTCCATAATTCAGTGAACCTGCAGCTACAATAATTTGGGTTTTCTCTATGAATTAAAAATCGTACAAGTTAACTTACAAGATTACGTTGAATTTTCCTACTATTAAAGCGATGAAAGTCATTAGAGCTGCACTGACTGCAACAACACAGGATACAAAAGTCATCGTGCCAATAAAAGTAAAAAAAAACAGTAAGTGTATATGTTTCTCTCGGCTGATGCCAAAATTTCCATTGCTCGATACTGTTATGGCTAAACTTGTATTAAAGTATTTATTCGCGACTATTGGCGCTAAATAAGGAAAAATTAGTAAGAGAGAAACAGCTCCAAAAAATAGACCTAGATAAAAAATAAATTGTAACATTTTAATTATGTTTTTATAAGTACTTCGATAAATTAATTTTAATCCAATTTTTGCGCACACGAAAAAGTTACTGAAAACACGTATTCAGGTCGTATCCCATTACACAGGGCTTTTTGTAGTTCTGGCTCATTGTGAATCCGTAAATAATCATCGAAAAATAATTTTAGTACTTCTTTTATCTATTGATGAAAAATATTTTTATACACAGAATTTATAGAGCTATATTAATTTAGACTAGTAAAGCTTTTTTAAAAAATTTTAAATCACAGCTACCCGTGTTATTGATAAAAAAAAAATTATCGTACGGATAGGCAACCGGATAAAAGTATTTTGAATGTAGTAATTTATAAGTATAGATCAATTTTGTTTGAACTTGCCGTTTTCATTTTATTTAAAGTTATAAGAAATATCACTATAACTATCGTTAAAATCATAATTTCAAAAAGTAAATCGACTAATAATTCTATATTTCTATCTCCATTTAATTCTTGAACTAGAGCAACAAACTATAGAAAAGTAAAGAATAAATTAAAATAGTCCATGACCAAATTATCATATTTGTACTCAAAGAAAAAAAATTGTTAACAAATTTTAAATCTTAAATACTTGAGCCGTGGTGACATGAATCATGTAATAGAAAACCATCGCTCTTCTTAGCTTTTGTCTTAATGGGTTTTGAAACGGAGATAACGACGCCAACTCAAAAAATCGCAAATGCCAATAAAAGTACTTTTCCAAGAAATCTTCATCGTTACCAATATGTCCTTCCATATTATTCTCGAACGACTCAACAACTTTCTATTATCAGAAAAATAAATGAAGTGTTTCTTTATTTAGATATATATTGAAAAAATATTCCAAATATAATAAATAAAATACAATATTAAAATTAAAACAAATCTTTTTAGAGAAACAACTTTTGGAAATATTACGTACTTTCTTGTGAAAAGTGTAACTGTAACTAAACACGACTAAGTGACCTTACTTATAACAAAAAGTTTTTCATTCTAAAAGAATTCAATACATAACAATAGACATTCGAGTAAAAAAATAATGTTCTAAAACATTAATTACTTCGCGAGCGCATTCTTCTTTGATTAAAAATAAAACAACTCGCGTGAGGCAAAAAAATCAAAATATATAACGAATTATAATTGTGACTTGTGAAAAAATACCGTATCGATATCAAAATTATTATAAAAATTTCTTTAAATATTGTAGCTTTTTAAATAACTCTAAATATTGCACATTAGAGTAATATCACGACATTTTTGAGGTCCCTAAAAATAGCAGATAACATACATTTATAAAGATTCTTTTATGTATGGATCAACAGACAGCATGTATATTTTAATAGATGTACACTCCGATCCATAGAGTGTAAACACTTGCGTGAAACTCACCTCTATGGGCACTCTTGACCTTCTCCCAAGACCTGTACGGACTCTTGAGAACCTACGCCTATCGCGCTCGCTCTTTTTTGCGCGTAAAGAAGTTTTCCTTCAATAAATAGCTGCAAGGCAATATCTGCCTTGGGCTTCTCAGTTCGTTATACGTCAGGTTTGAAACATTGCTTTCAAATTGGGGTTTGGTGACAATAATATGTAAAAATAAGAAAAAGTACATTTTTAGAAGGAAGCTCTTTCGCAATTGGCAGTTGGCAGTGGTTTTTTTAATTTGATGCTAGAAATTTGAGAACGTGGAAAAAACCTCATAAAGTACGGTTAAGATAACGGAATCAAGAAAGAAAAGCGCGCCAGCTCGACAAATTTTTCTTCGCCCAAAGATAAGTTGGTCTCTTCTATCACGCGTGCGCGTGTGTGTGTGTGTGTCTTGCATCGCAAGCGAGTATTAATATACGTGTAGGTTTCTTGCTCCTTCTCTTTCTCTCTGCACGTCTTAACGAGAGGAACGGGAGATGGCGTCGTGTCTCTCTGTTTTTGTCTCTTTCGGCAAGGCGGTAATGCTATGTGTGGTTCCTTTTTCCTCGTTGCTCGTTTTGTTACTATCTATATCTCTCGCTCTCTCTTTCCAATGCTGTGTGAATGTGTGTGCACTCGTACACATTATCATATAGTGTGCACATAGTGCTTAAAGCACACACACACACACACACACATGTACGCACACCCTCCGCAATCTCGACGCGCCTCGCAAAACCTGCGAAAACTCCCGGACTTTTAACGACACGAGCTTAAATTTATCGTTTCGCACCCAGGACTAATCGCGTTTGAAAGCTCGTGCGTGCGTGCGTGCGTGTGTGTGTGTGATGCTTTTTTTTATACCGGGAAGTACACGTGTATGTATACGTGCACCCGGCCGTGCCCTCTGGAACAACTTTGTCAAGCACGCAGATTTATTAGCGATACGCTTGCTGAATGATGATGAAAAAAAGCACTTGCCGCTACCACAGCTGCCGCGCGTGCCGTGACAAAAGCTATTCACGTGTAGCTTTTCTCTTTTTTTAATTTCATATTTCAACGTGCGAAATTTCGATTACATCCAAAATCCGAGTAGTGGTCGATGCTCGTTGAAAAACTGCGCCACTGAGGTTTCTCCGATGCTGCTTGTGCTTGGATACGATCCTTTCTCTCCGACTGCCTGCAACTATAAGTCGGCAGATAGGTCGCGGGACCGTTACCGAGTTCATAAACGTTCTACCCCTGGCCTGTATTTATTGCAAGCATGATCTCTATGCGGATAATTTTTTAAATATACTAAATATACTAAATATATATACCAATCGAAAAAAATTTTGCCACTTGCAGATTTGCAGTACGCCATCTATTGATGGAATCAAAAAGCTCGTAACCAAATATTCCACCTCTTATTACGATAAATCTCTTTACAATACTAAATCAATTTTGGAATATCAATCTTCACGAGCATTGTTTTATCGGTACAATATCGCTCTTCGTCATCGCGAACTCTCTCTCTCTATACATCTATCTCTCGGTCGTTGCCATCCACGCACGCATAAACACGACGTCGTGCGCTCGCTACTCGATTTTCACTCTTAACCGTATGATGAAAATGCGATAAATAACCCGATTCGTCGTCGTCGTCGTCGTGTGTCTTTCTCAGTCGCTCAGTCGACTCGGAGCATCAGGATCTGCTGCAGCATGATGCAGCGCGCGCTCGCTCGCTTATTTTGCGCATCAGTGCACGGCCGGGCTCGCTTCGCTATATACGTATACGCATATCTGTATGTATACGAAAAGCGCCGTTAATTACGCGTTTTACGCGCCTGTAGCCTATTAAAATTCATTAGCCGACTGCGATAAATCATAAAATTTAACGCGACCATGCGCGAGCGAGTGAGCGAGTTGCGCTCGGCAGAGCTGCCACATAGTGTACGCGAGACCGGAGTAGTTCTCTTCTGGAGTTGCTGCTGCTGCTGCTGCCACTGCTGGAACACTTGGAATTTACGGCCTTATAGAATTAATGTACGCGCGCACAGAACTGTCTCTCGCTCTCTCTCTGCTTCTAAGGCCGAAAGAAGGAGCGCGCGGGTACTTATATGCACATATGAGAAAGACGTACGGACACACATGTGCACACGCCTTCGGTTAACCCCACCCCCGCATTATGCGTATATTATATGCGACTTTGAGCTTTCGCTATGTGCATGCAAAATACTCGTTTGCATTATATTCCAGCACGTGTCCGTATAGAGGCGCTTTTGACTCGTGATTTTTCGAGATTTTACTATTTTGACTCGACGTTTCGTAATTTTTGCAGTCCATTCGAGAGCTATGGGAAAGCTACGTTATTTTATGTAAAGAGTCGTGGCACCGTCGGTGGAGTCGATTGTTCATTTCACGAGGAGAACAAAAGCGAGCGCGTGCTGTTTTATGAAAAGTGAATTAAATAATGAATAGTGCGGAGTAATCTTCATGAAACAAAGAAAGCGACTCTTCGTGTGAAAGAGACAGAGATCATAATGGCACAATAAAATAGCTCTTTCGGTTCGCGTCCGCGACGTGCAATATAAAATCAGTGCTTAGCCCCCAATCCTTTATAAATCTCCTGCGTACAGCAGCATATATACAATATATAGATAATCCAACGATTGAAGCAAAGAAAGAGATGCTCGCTGAAGTGTGTAATTCGATTCTCCGCGCGCACCTGATGACGTTATGGTCGCCAGCGACGCACAGTAGCGGCCCGCGGCCTCGCTCGCCGATCGTTTTGCAGTCGCCGAAGAGAGGTAGAGGCAAAAAAGAGACGGAGCTGCTGCTCGTGCGTATAGGTATATAGGCCCCGTTAGCGACGGACGTTATCAAAGCCCGCAGGACGCGGAAATTATCCCGGTGCGATATCTATTTATATATACCGGCCGGGCGCGTCGAGCCGTCCCCGCTTCTTCAGCTCCTCCGCGCATTAGGCCAGCGAATCGACTGTGCGCCGCGCTCTGAAATCCTATTTTCGATATTAAGAAGGCCGAAGACGGGGGAGATGCACGCGAAAGAGCATTTAGGAAATTGAATTTGACTGATCGTTGAATGGACGAAAACTATTATATAAGAGTCATCGTAGGGTCTGTTACAAAGCGATTAATACTCGAGCGAAATCGATGATGAGAGATACTTTTACTTAGATTATAATTAGTGCAGTTTTTTTTCTTCTTTTCTACCGACTGCAATGAGTTCGACTTTTTCTCTTTCAAAAGGAAGCGATGCAAATTAGTCGACTTGCTCGTATGTTGATTGGTCGTCGCAGATGCACTATCGTGTACAGTTGCGAGCTTTAAGTCGACTCATCGTTAACTGCGGTTTAGGCTCGAATTTGTCGGAATGATCTATTGACTTGAAAGTTAGAAATTGAAATTATTTTTCTTTACTATCAGTCAAACAGTCAGACGAAGAAAAATATTTTATTAAAAAAGAAATTGATACACTAAATTACACAAACGATCTTTAGAATTTTTTTTTTTGGTATATATATATATATACTTATCAGAAATTTTACCATTTGCGAGTTTACAATACGCCATCTGTCGATGGAATCAAAAAGCTCATAACCAAATATGCCACTTTTGATTATGATAATTCTTATTACAATACAAAACAAATTTCGGATGATTAATCTTTACATTTTTCTTCAAAAGTACAAGTCATTTGAAAATCTAAGAGCAGCCGCACATCAATAATAAGTTTTTAGAAGTAAATCTTCAAAAAAGTTCCACAAAAAATGATAACGATTTTGAAGTTAATATTTTTTTGAAAAAACGAACGCAAAAATGAAATTTAGCACTAACTAATTGAATAATTAATGAATGATGTTTTTTTTAGAGTTAAATTTTTTTATTGCTGTTATTCTTCATACTTCATCTGAATGCAACATATAGAAATTGCTCTCTAACGCCGTGTCAAATATTTCACAACATCTTCTCTAAGAGAGCGTGTCTGTTCAAGGCCCTTGACGCGCACGCATAATCTCGCTGTCTGAAACGCCAAAATATTTCTCTCGCAAAATAACGTCGACATATTTTTGGAAAAGTGCGGAGGAAAGAGAGGGCGACTCCGACGGAGCGTATAATATTCGATATTTCGTTACATCGAAAGTCGGCAAATGAACCTACCCGCACCCCCTCGCGCTCGCGCGCACGTGTAACTCTGCGCTATACTGTATATATATAGTTGCCAGCTCGTGCAGCCATTCGCGAAAATTCAATTCCACGCAGTGTGTATACACGCAAGCGCGCGCCCGAGTCGGAAAATCCTTTTTGGCGCTCGTTGTGTCACAGCTGCGACTGTCTGTGCGTCGCGACGCTGTATGCGTGCGCGTGCATGGATTTCGGCTTCGTTTTGATTTTCCATTCGACGCGTCTGCGTCGCGCGAACAAAGCAGGATCGAGCGTTTACGCGCACTCGAAACGTATAATATACTCACGCGCAGCGTAACTAATAATAGAGTAGCAAATATTCTCGTGTGAGCAAATTTTAATTGTGAAAATTTCTTTGTTTCAGGTAAGCCGACTTAATTCATGAACGTCATCAATTTAATTAAGTTTATCCAAGACAAAGGGTGAGTGTGAATTTTCGCAATCAAAACTCGAAAGACTATAAAGCATGAAATATTTCATAAATCGTTCCATCGTCGAGTAAACAAATGCGCTGCTCTCGCGCATCGATCGATCAATCGCACGCCGACACTCGCCGACTCTTTTTCGATCGCCGTGATTTTGGCGAATCGATCATCGGCACGCGTTTCGCGAAGGATTAAAGTGCCTCGAGTCGCGAAAAAAGTATATATCCTCGCGCGAACGAAAGAGAGAGAGGATACACGCTTGGACATTTGGAAAAAATAAATAAATAAACACGCGCAACACGTGTGTGTGTGCGCGAACTGCAGGAGGCGAGATTTTATACGTACACTCGAGAGAGGCGCAATAATAATTACAGCGATTCTCTCGTTGAAGAAGAAAAAAAGAGCGGATATATACAACGCGGAGATTACACGTAGACGATAGCGCGCGCCGTCAGCCGTAGTGTGTACGCGTACGCGCCTCGAGCTTGCGCGTCTCTCTCTCTCTCTCTTTTTATAATGCTTGCACGTATTATTCGCGCGTACTTCACTCCGCACGTCCTTCGCTTCGCGTTTTTCACATTCCGCGATGAATCTCTTTCCGTCTCCTCTTTTTCTCTCTCTCGTGCTTTTCTTGTACTGAACAAAAAAAAAAAACACAGAAACAGAAAAAACAACATCGAACGCGCGTCTCTCACTCGCCTGTTAAGCGGCTTTCAAAGTTGAGTTTGTGTAAATTGCGATTGTGCGCATTTCTAACGGCGCAAAGCCTTCGACAATGTCGTGTATAATACACAATGTGCGATCGAGCCGCGACGATCGTCAATATACGTTTAAAGAGAGCATCGTTACTTATTGGACATTTATTTATGCATACGAATAATATATACGATTATATTTTATATATAACACAACCAGAGGTGCAGGACCGTTGGCGAGGCGAGTATATTATAATAAAACTATTACACACGCCTCGAGTGCGCGCGAGAGTCCAAGGAGTGTATCGCTGCACCGCAATATAAATACACATTATAAAATATATATATCCGAACAGGACGCAGTCCAGGTGGGTGTTGATCGATATAGCCGCGCGCGCGTAAGAGAAATTACGCCGCTGCACTCGATATCGCTACTTGCTCGCTCGTTCGCTCGTCGCGCCCGAGGAAAATGTATGGTATATATATTACATGTGTGTGTGTGTATATATAAATAAATGTAGCAGAACTCGGCGCACCAGATAGCGATGCAACTGCAGCAGCAGCAGCGACGGTAGGAACGCGCCAGACAGTTGTAAATATATATTCTCTCTCTTTCTCTTGTCTGTATCACACGTATAGTATACGAAACGGGAGAATGGCGTGTGCTCCTCCTCGCGGGGCGTGTAAGTTCGCACCTCGCTCTCTCTCTCTCTTTCTCGGTGCTGAGATATCTTTCACCAGGCTTCGTGCTGCGCCAGCTTGCAATGACTCGGGCACCCGCTTGCACGCTTAACATTATACAGTGCATACGTATAATGGTACCACGCGTCTCGCTTAGAGGTGCACTATACTGCTTTCTCTCTTAGCTCCACGGGGGAAGGATCGTCATCATCATCATCATCGTATGCAAGAACTGCAACAAACGCGGCAATAACGCCAAGTACTTCGTGTGTGCGCATTTGCAGCTCCTACTCTCGTGTACTGCCATCGTTGCAAAGCGACCCTCCCCGCGCTTTTATGTGTATACTTGCTCGGTATTGTTAGTTAGCGCAACGACGACGACGACGACGATCATGAATGTACATTATGCTGATTTACGCGAGGCAGTACAATACGCCCGACCTGTATTATGACAGCATGACACGTGCATTTGAATCTAATATTTGCCAAAGCTCAACGCGCCACGCGGACGAATATTATAATATTGTAATGTAAGCTATAAGTAAATCCTATACGTCTGCGTTATAGCAGTACATCGAGCTCTACGCGTGAGGATGAATGCGCGAAAACGCGCCATCGGAGTCTCGCGCGCGACACGTGTACTCCTCGCGGTATGTATAGCTGAGCGCGAATGGCATAGAATCGCGGCATAGAAGCGCGTTCGAGTCTAATACGCGTGTAATGATTTTTTTTTCGAAGACAGAACGATATCGGGTGTGCCGGCAAGCAATGAATATAGAATAAACAAAATTCGTGTGTCTCAGTCACCCTCCTCGCCGCAGAACTCCACGGATTTCTCGAGAAGAGCCTCGATCTCCGGCCGCCGAATGCAGACCAGAAGATCGGATCGATTCTTCAAGTCTTTGAACAAGAGATAGGAATTGTGAAGATACTGGTATCTCTTTTCGGCCATCTCGCGTCTGAACTCTTCGCGGGTGATCTTCAACTTTTTGCTAAATTCATCTTTGAGCTGGTCGACGGACATTTTCATGCGCTTCTCGGGCGAGGACATCTTTACTTTCACTTTTTTTATTTATCTTCACGAAAATAATACTAATTACAATATCGATGAAAAACTCGCGCTCTCGCGACTTTATGTATACACAGTACACACACGCACAAAAGGATAGAGACGACTAGAGCTGCACGAAACGCTATTGTAACCACACATTGCACACGCGCGTCATAATTTTGATTGTAAAAACGAATACGTCATTATCGATCGCCCACCGTGGGTGTATTATAGTGCGCTACATACGCGCTTTTTCCGCATAGATATTACCCGATCGGTGCGTACGTGTCATAAGCGCTTTTGGCTTCTGCACTGACCCTCGTCGTGCGCTGCACATCGTGGAAAGACTCATCGACTCTGCGGATTCTGCTGCTCTTTGCACACAAAAAATGAGTATATGATGTAATACTTATGTGTATAGCCCCGACGCGGCAAAAGTATAGATACACCTGAAAATTTTGCGGAATAGGCGTAGAAAAAACATCAAAAACCTCTTATCCGAGTATCCTGTATTTTTCGACGATGAATCCAATGGTGAGCTCGAATTCGACCTTGAACATAACTTATACGCTACAGTGAACCAAAAATCGATTATTCACACGGTGACCCCCATTTTTTTTAACAGATTTGAAGAGAGCGGACAATTTTACATGAAAATATGTATTTTATTTTATTTTTTCAAGGTCATTTTGGAGGCGGTACAGTTAGAAAAAAAGTCATTATTCGAACTTAATATTCAATTATGACCTTGAAAAAAAAGCAAAATACATGTTTCAACGTACAATTTTTCGCTCTTTTCAAATCTGCAATAAAAAATGGGGGTTACATTTAAAAAATCGATTTTAGGGTCGCTGGAGCTTGAAGATTATGTTCGAACTCAAATTCAAGGTCACCATTGGATTCCCCCTCGAAAAATACGTCGGGAAGTGTTTTTTGATTTTTCTTCTACGGCCATTCCGTGAAATTTCCAAGTTTATCCATACTTTTGCCGCAGCCTGTATATGGAAACATACATGAATGTTCAAGTACATGTTTTAATAAAATTTTAATGTGCCAAAATAATTAATTTAATCTTGATATCAACTATCATTACATTTTTTTTCACTTCTTGTTTGGAGCTAAGATGGGCTGAGCGAAAGATTTTGATAAAGACGTAATCGGTAATAACCATATTTTCTGTCAAAAAAAGCCAACGTTGGAAATCATTTAATTATTCAATTAAAAGCAACAAGTGTTTTTTACTTTTTTATTTATTTATTTTGATTGTAACATTCATTGTAGCGAAGAGTTGAAATAGCTGTTACAAGGTTACTAATGAAACAATGACGGTCCTTTACAAACATACGATTACGAGCTTTTACAGAGGACTGCCAAGCAAATATTGCACAAGTCTTGGTTCGTCAAATTATCGATGATCATTTCGCAGCAGAGAATCGGCAGTCGGTAATGAATCAGCTCCAAGAATGACTCCAGTGCCCAGTCCCGGAAAAATCTCCTGGACATTTTATCGCACAGATGCATAACGCAAGCCTCTTGAGATTCTACAGTTAATCGCTTCCACCGTTGGATGTCCTCCGCTGATCGCAGCACGAAGAATTCGAAGAAGTCGGTGTTCGTGCACAGCTTCTCCACCTCTCGGGGTCGCAACCGCATCAGATCGTAGAGCGACAAGTCCGCTTCCACCGTCACCTCTTTCACTTTGCTCGCGAACTCCACGTCCTCGTGCCAATTGGGTTCGAGATGCCCCGACTTCTGGAATAATCCTCGCTTGGCGAAAAATTTCATGACGATCAGCGCGTCGCTTTGGCACAACTCGCGTCCCCTTTTCTCTAGGACATCGACGACTGCCAGGGCTGTGGACACCAGATTATACTTGAAGCGATGGTCGTACTCGATCCGAATTTTATGGAAATAGTCAAATTCCTTCTCGGTGGGAAAAGCGAAGCTAGACAGATAAGCGCCATGATCAATCGCCAAGAGTTCATCGACAATATGTGGAAAAAGTTTTGCCACAGCGTAATGCAGAGGTGTCCGACCCCACTTGTCCTGGGCGTCGACCTCCACCGACTGATTCAACTCGTTGTTGACCGCGAAGAATAGCTTTATTAAGCCAGTACGATCGCAGCTCCCCGCGCAAGTTACGTGCAGAGGAGTGAATCCACGCGAATCTGCCAAATTTAGATTGGCGCCTCTTCTCAGCAACGATTCGACTTTCTTCTTTGTTCCATGGTGCATAGCCAAGTGCAGCGGCGTCCGACCCAGCTTGTCCCGGGCGTCGATGTGCACCGACAGATTCAATTCGTCGATGATCCGAAAGAATGGCTCCGACGAGTCATCGCTGCAATTCTGGCTTACGAAGTGCAGAGGGGTCGATCCCTCGTGATTGGTCGAGTTCGGATCCGCGCCTCTGCTCAGCAGCAGTGCAGCCACCCCCAAATGGCCCTCGTATTCCAGAGCCAAGTGCAGCGGCGAGTTGCCCTTTCTTGGCACGGGACACGCATTGGGATCCACCCGGCCGAGATCGAGAAATTTCTCGACGACGTCGTCGCAGCCGTATTGACAGGCTATGTGAAAGTGCGTCACGCCTTCCTCGTTGACGTAGTTCGCGTCGAATCTGTTAAAAATCTGGAATAGATCACGGATAGTGTCGACGAAGCTGCAAACGCGTCGAGCCGCTCGATGCACCACAGTGGCGCGACGCAACAGCGGCTTGTCGTCTTCGCCGACTTTGGGCTCGTCCTTGTAGCCGGTGCAAGCCAAGAACCCGATCAATCCACTTTTTTGCAAATTGTTCAGCACACGATATCCTTCGTCCGTATACATGACGTTTAGAAGACTCTCGATGTCTCCTTCGCGAAAGATGTCTCGGTGATTTGGGACCGCGTCAATCCAATTATGAACAAGAGGATGAAGTTGACGGATGAATTCATATCGCTCGTCCTCAATCTGCAAATTGAATCTTTCTCGCAATCCCTTCAATGTTTCTAATCGATCCATTCTGCGCACTCACATACACGACACACAATCACTTGTAATAATTTATTATACTTATTTTTTTTTCACTCGCTGCAGTCGATGCGATGTTTCTATACGCTGTGGCGTCGTAGCGTGTACTGGACTATTATACGTACACTAAAAAACACATGGCCGAAAGCAAGTCGATTAGAAAGCGTTGATCGAGTTCATTGTAATGTGAGACGGGAACGGGACGAAACATACGTATGCCACCATACGATCCGTGTTTAAAATGGAAAGGCGTCTCGTAAGTTTTATTATTCGGTGAGTCTGATGTGCTGCTGCAAGATTTCACGCGTATGCACAAGTCTATACTTATTATGTACACTATACGGCGTTTGATTCTGCAACAACCTCCAAAGTTGATTCCAGCGTAAGCAGGGAGATGGGAGGAGTAAATGCGCGCGCCGATCACTAGGTCGGGTGTATTTATAATTTCGGTTGATAAAGTAGAATAAGAGATGAAAAGATGCTTATTGATAAGATGATGGCGCGAAGTCAAATGAAAAATGATAGATATGTCAATGTGAGTTTTCATTGACAGAGGAAAATGAGTTGAATGAAATGAAAAAAGATTCTAAACTACGAAGATCTATTGTTGGAAGTGATGCTGATTTATTCATTTTAACTATATCTTCAACACCAACTGATAAAAATCTGTATTTTTTGAAAGATAACCCGAAGGGA
>CACVKI010146161.1:0-10447 GCA_902732785.1 Trichogramma evanescens | reverse complement strand
CGCATTATTCAATCTGTAAAATTTATTCTAACGTACACGCGTGCATTCGGCTTTGAAATCTCCGTTGCGTTGCATCAAACATCGTTATAGTTAAACATGTTCTTTCATTAATTCAGAATTGCTTCGAGATCAGATAAACATTTTCAGTCACCTCAAGCAAACCTTTTTATATATTATCGTACCTTTCACCTGCTATACATCATTTACATTAATTTTTTCATATCATAGTCTAGTTTTCAGTGTTCAGGCGCGTTGTGACTCAGCTACTTATGGGACTTTGATTGGTGTTTCGCATCTTTAAAATTTGAGCTCGATATTTTTTGCAGTTGACTGCAACTCTATACTCGATTGAATGATATACAATTATTTCAAACTTCGAAAGATAATTCAAATTCATTAACTGAAATAAGTGGCCGTTATTCAGTTGATCAATCAAGTAATCCTAATGGGAGCTAGAATAGTTCTATTGCTAGACAAGCTTCAAAGGCTAGGTTGAATTTTTTTTTACCATCAGGGGATAATCGAATAGCCTTATCTATTTTAAATAAAAATGAAGGCACTACTGTGTTATTAACGGTCTATAAAAAGGCGAATACTTTGCTTAGTTCAAATGGTTGAAAACACATGCAAACACTACAACTCAAATCAGAAAAAAAATATTTAAAATTATTCGAACCAGAAGGAAATCCTAATCGCTTAGCTCTCAAAAAAGCTAAATCCAATTTAAAAAATCAACTGCAATCAGCTGAAGAGATGACCGTTGAGTAACGTGTTCAGCTATTAGCCCCCGAGTTGCCTCTAATATGCGATGTAGTGAAAAATTTGACCCGAAATCAAAAGTTATTGTTTATTTTGATCTTGAAACAAAAGGATTCGATGAATCAGCAGATATTCTACAAAAAGGTGCTTCATATGACACTTGTACCTTTTCTATTTATGTAAGAGCAACAAAAGTATTTTCAGTCGCAGCTTGAAACCTACATAATCTGACATTTGAAAAAGTTAATTTGCATTACCAAAATAAAGTTGTTGAAAGAGTATCTTTGCCACAGACTTTTTACGAATTCTTCAAGTTTCTTGTAGACTCTAGAAAATCTGTAATTTTAAAAGCTAACAACTGTGCTTTTGATATAAGAATATAAGTTGAATATTTACTAAAAGTATGTTTGAAGGATCATTATGAGTACATTCTAAGCGGTTTTATAGATACACTAAAAGTTATGAAAAAATATGATGAAGAAAACACAGACTGTTATAAATAAGAACATTTATCGAAAAAATTTCAAATTTCTTCTGAAAATGCACACCATGCGCGTACCATGAAAAATTTACTAGAATATTATAGACGCTGGGAGCTAGTTTTTAATAAGAAATAGAAAGATAAGTTAATAAGTAACAAAGAAATAAATACAATTAATTTATGAATTGTAAGTGCTATTGAATGTTGTTTATCCAATGATGTGTTGCAAAAAAAAAAGACATTTAGAAAATCTACGTAATCTTATAGATGAAAAAAACTGTTTTTTCCTTCGTTAGTTGAATAAATATTTAAAATTGGTAAATGAATTTTCACGTTTCATTCCGCGCTGCCGTTCTATTTATCAAATTATTACATAAAACCGACTCCTTTTTTATTCTTGTGCAATTTACGAAATTGGAATTATGAGGTAATGTTTGTTTGCGCTACGCGCTCGCTCTCGTGTACAAAAGTCACGAGGACTTTAGTGACATAATTAATAATTTGTCCACATCTCGGTTCAAAGTCAACTAATGAGGTAAAAGTTTTTTCATTTATTATTAAATTGTTATTCCTACGCACATTGACAATTTTATTGAAATCTCTTCGATAATTTTTCGGATATATTCGAGATTAGACTCGCTCCCACGAGGGCCGATGTTAAATTACTTTATGATATCTTCGCTAATATCTAACCAATCGTCTCAAAGGTTAAATTGGGTACTATTTTGTCATTAAGTTGATACTTTCCAACTTTCATTAAAACCTTTTCAGTAAAAGTAGCACGCAGGCGCACCTGCTTAAGCTTTAAGAACATAGAAAATAAAAGAAATAAATTACTGCCAGTATTTAAAAATTATGGTATATAAATAAGTTTGTCCGACTTCATAGAAGAAATCGAATGGTTTACAGAATTCCGCTCTTAAAACAAGAAACTAAACATTCAGTTCTTGAGATGGCATTAGTAAAATCAGAAAGTCGATAACTAAGAGAGTGGATTCTTTCTATTGCGATCAAAATCATATGGACTTTGTGAAGATAAGTGACAACGCCCGTTAAAATAAATGTAACATAAGCCCTCTGCACAAGTGAGTAAAAGGTCAACTTTAATTATAAGTGGAAAAGTGTAGTTATCAAAGTAGAAAATTGTGTTACTTCAACAATCGAAATTCAATTGGCTTATTTCTTCATTTTTAACTTTGTGCTTACTTCACCCCTACGAACACTGCACTTTCTACTGGAAGGGTTTCTGTGTAAAACATAAATTCAGATCGCAAATCGTAACTCATTCAGCTGACGGTCATGACATAGACGGTGACATAGATAGATCAAAAAGAGTGAAAGAGGCAAAGAGAGCACACGAGTCGTGCCAGTTCTGGCCACACGTGGACAAATTATTGTTATTGTTTCTTTGGACTGAGGGTGAATTAAATGAATTAAACACAGACACTCCACTTTACCTTTACTGTATTTAATGTTTATTATTATAGGAAAAGACAAATCTAACTGTATATATTTATTTTCAAACGAACTTGCTTTAGCAAACAAATATTAGAGTGATTATTGTAAAGGAATCTATCTTAGAGCGTAATGGCGTCTCTAGTACTTGTGTGCCGTAGCAGCGACGAACTCAATGTGAGGTGACAGATCGAGAGCGCGACTGTTGGCCGCACGCACGACTTCCCTCTCTCTTACGGCCGCACCGCTGTGTGAGAAAGAAAGAGGCGATCGTCGCGCGAATACCAACACTCCTTCCCGAGACATTGCCTCTTGATTAGTGATTACCTGTAACAAAACAAAACATTTTTATTCTAGTCTAGCTTAAAATTTAAAATTGATTCTGTCAATCTCGTGTGCTGTTCTAGCGCTAAAGGTTTGGTGAAAATATCAGCTTACTGATTTTTCGAGCAAATCCATTCTATCTTTACCAAGCCTTTAGCAACACACTCTCGAACGTAATGATATCTAATCTCAACCACATGTCTAAGCTTATTTTTGCAGGTCAATGCATTTACCTCTGCTGCCATTTTATCGCAGTACAATGTCATGGGTGCAAAATTTCTATCTAGCATGAGGCTTATTGATGAATACAATGAGATCAACTCCTGGCAAGCTATTCTTATTGCGACGTACTCAGCTTCACAGGTGGATAGGGATACGAGATTTATCTTTTTCGTCTTCCATGCTTTCGTATCACCAAACAGTTTTACCAGATAGCCACTGGTAGTCAACGAACCTTTGCAATCTGCATAGCTAGCATCAGAATAACTCTCTAGACTGTCTAACTTACCGGTAAATTTCACCCCACGTTCTTAGTATATTTCAGGTATCTACACACTCTAGCTGCCATTTTCCATTCTACCTGTGTCGGGTTCATTTGGTGCCTACCCAGAACATTTACTGCAAAGGAAATGTCTGGTCTCACTGTACTAGCTAAGTACATCATCGAGCCTATGAGTGCCCGATATGAGTGGTTGTTAGTGTTTATCACTGGCTGTACATCATCGAGCTCTTCTCTAGCTTTCCTTTCTCGATTTGCAACTTGATTTGTTACCATCGGAGTTTTCTGAGGTTGCATTTTACTGTACCCAAAGCTTTGCAAGAGCTTAGTTATATGATCTTCTAGCGTGAGTGATAAAGTCTAGTTTTGTCTATCTCGAACAATCCTCATACCTAGAAAACTCTGTGGTTCTCCGAGATCAGTCATTTCAAATTCTAGCATGAGAGACGATTTTATCTGTTGCAATTTTCTAAGATCATTACTAGCTATAAGCATATCATCTACGTATAACAGCAGAAGTAGGAATTTGTCGTTCTCCCTCCACGTGAACAGACAGGGCTCGTTGTCGTGTATAGTCAGGCCTAGCTTAGAAGCTACTTCAGTAAACTTCTCGTTCCATCTTGTGGGACTGATTTTCAGCCCATACAAAGCTCTTTGCAGCTTACAAACCATTTTCTGTCTAATTTCGTATGTACAAGGGAGACCCTCTGGTATTTTCAAGTACACGTCATTTTCAATCGTGCCGTTCAAGAAGGCAGTCTTCACGTCCAGTTGGCATACATCCAAATCTAGCTTGTTTATGATCGCTAGTGCAGCTCTTATAACTTGCATTCTCGAGACAGGTGCATGCGTCTCATCAAGTTCATAATCGGTTTTATCTTTGAAACCTCTGCACACTAGTCTAGCTTTGTGCTTCACTTCGCCATTTACACCAATTTTGCGTTTAAATACCCATTTAGAGTCTATGATGTTCGGCTTCTGGTCTTTCCAGCTTGTCGGTCTATTTTCTAACTTCCAAACTTGATTTTCGTTCATCGCTTTCAGTTCAGATCTAACTGCTTCTAGCCAATACTTATTCTCGACCGATCTCATGGCCTCTCGGAACGACATTGGTTCCTTTTCTATCTTGGTAATGAAAGCATTTATCTTATCTGCCTCTAGCAAATTTATATCTGAGTCGATTTGATCTCCGTCGACGTCGGAATTTTCCAGTGATAAGCAAGGCGGCATCTGCTGACTCAGAGCGCTTGTTGGTGTCTCTTTCTCCGTTTCCAATAACGGCTCATCTTCAAGCAAATCAAACTTAACAAACCAAGTTTCTCGATCTGTTTCTAGATTAGGGTTTCTCCAATCTAGCACATCTTTTCTATCATACTTATCTCCGGAAACTAACTTTTTATTGAATCTAACATCACGACTTTCATAAAATTTACCTTCCTCAGGTTTAAATAATATATATCCAGTGGTTGTGTAACCCACAAGAATCACTCTCTTTCCTAGTTGTGAGAATTTCGTACCCTTGTGTCTCTGTACTTTTATGTACGCCAAACAACCAAAGCGTTTAATTTGATGCAAATTTAACTTACATTCAGGATTGAACTTTTCTAGCGGAGCAATCATATCGTTCGAGCTATGAGGAGTTCTATTATAAATGAACGTTGCCGCATTTACTGCAAGATCCCACATATTTGCAGGCAGACAAGAATCGTACATTAAAGTTCTAACTTTCTTCTGGATTGTCTGATTGAAACGTTCTGCAGTCCCGTTATGTTCCGGTGTGTCAGGACTAGCTAATTGTAACTCAGCTCCGTACTTTCGGAGAACTTCTTGCGTGCTTGTACCGGTAAACTCTGTACCCTGATCACACTGAAGATAACAGAATTTCTCCTCTCTTCCTAGCATATTCTTCGCACTGACTATAAAAGATTCCAGACATTTGCTAGTATCAGATTTGTGCTTCATTGGAAAAGCAATAGCCAGACGCGAAAAATCGTCAATAAATACTGATATGAATCTATACCGCTTCAGATGGCTCTCGGAACTGATCGGCCCCATTACATCGGCATGTATGATTTCTAGCGGTTTCTGAGCTCTCTTTCTAACCAACTTGAATGGCAATTTATTAAATTTTGACACTTGACAGACTTCACAATCTAGCACTGACTCGCCAAACTTTAATCCAGAGATTTCTTTGAGCCATGGGAATTGTTTCTGAAACTCTTTCAAATATTTTGTCGACGGATGTCCCAGTCTTACGTGCCATAATAACGCCTTATTAGATGATAGAACATTGAAGCTCTCAGCATTCTTTACATCCTGTTTTTCCCCTTCACGCTGAACCGCGTCATTTATTCTGACTATCTTTCTATCTCGAACTGTATTTATAAGGTCAGGCAGCTGCAAGCACTGCTCGCGGCCATCTGACATCTGATCGTTTGAAGTTATTGCCTCAGAAAAAAATTCTCGAAATCTTTTTCTAAAGTATTTGCCTGTTTTGCCCTTTTGCTCGAATTATCTACCGTTGCTCGATCCGGACTAGCTTGTACACGTGCTCACCTTTCTAGCTCTGCTATGTTGTACTCGCGCCTACGAGTAGTTAGAAACGCAGTTGACTTGTACCTATCAAACTTATTATAAGGCGAACCTTCTATTTCTAGCTCGATGATCCAGTACGGTCTTTCGTAAATACCAGATAGGAAAATTTCATTTGAGCTTGGGTCATAAATATCAATACGTTCGTTGTTCAGATATATATTCAAGCCCTGATCTATAAATCGCCTGAGAAATAACAGATTTTCTGACAGTGACTTCGCACATATAAAATTATCTAGCTTACAAACTTTATTATGCCCTTTGGCAATTACCGAGCCCACTCCCTCCGATCTGAAGGAGGCTTCATCGTTTTTGTTCGCGCACAGGATTTCTACATTCCTGTCACTGTCAAGCGATTTGAATATTAGTCTCGAATTGGTCATATGCTCTGTTGCTCCAGAGTCTGCTATAAAACGGGTCAAGCTACTTCTATCTAACTTCGCAGTAATATTATCAATATCGAGCTTGGATAACCTACTTGGTTTTTTAGGAGAGGCTGACTTCGGCTTCGCCTTATACGCAGAATTCTTTCCCTTGGATTTATTGTAGCCTGGTTTTCCAGTCTTCGCCTTACTAGCTTTAGAATTACCGAATCTAGCTTTCTTACTAGTTGTTGGCTTGTTTTCAGTGAATTTGCGCTTTCTGTTATTGAACCCTTCACCACCCTTAGAGATGAGATTTGAGTCGTTACCTTTCTTTCTAAAAGCTTCTAAAAGCTTCTAAAAGCTTCCTCTTCGGTGTATGGACACTCGAGTGACATGTGATTCTCGTAACGTATGCACCGGTAGCACATGGGTCCCTTCCTGGTGCAATCTTTCGCTAGGTGCCCTTTATTGCCACAGGTGTAGCACACCTTGTCTTGCTCCCTTGTCATGGCCATTCTAGCTGTGGTTGGTGTTGTGGAACTCTGGAACTTCTCAACTTCCTTCTTTTCTAGTTTAGTTGCCTCCTGCTGAACAATATAATCCTTTAATTGTTCTATATTAAACAACTTGCCAGTGGAGTGCTTATGAAGAAATTGGGTTTCTCTTACGGAAGGCAGTGGAAAGGCAATCGCATCGAACAGAGCTTCTCTCACCTCGTACTCCGAAAGCTCTTGTACACCATGACTCTGATTGTACATTCTAACTATATTATCAAAGCGATCCCAAAACTCGGATGCTGTTTCTTGATTAGGCTGGTATCTTATGTTGAACAGTCGCTTTCGGAGTACAGAGGGAGTTATGTTTGTTTCATTGAGTTTTAAATCTTTTATTTTAGCTAGCAGTTTGATTGGGTCTCGCAGATGAGCTACCTTAGAATAGTAAGAGATGTCTATTCTATTTATGATGATATCTCTGACACGAATCTTATTTTTCTCCAACTGTTCTTCAGAGATTTGTTTGTCTCTGCTGGTAGTGGGATCTATTACATCCATTAGATCACAAAGCGCCAACTCGGATGTCAAAAGGTCCGTAAATAACTCACACGACAACTCGTGTGTCAGCTTGTAATCCCTTCTGCTGCCTGAGTTTGTCCCTCCAGGCAACTCGATTCGAATTTTGTCAGATTTATTCAGCGACTCGTATCCAGCTTTAACTTTACTTATCTCATCTCTGATTATCTGCGAGATCCAATCTCTACTAGCTTCATTAGATTGTAGCGTATCATTTCTTACCGAGCTTGCTTCCAACTGTTGACAGTATTTGTCAAACTTATCCATCTTCTTTTT
The DNA here is from genome assembly GCA_902732785.1 of Trichogramma evanescens. NCBI lineage: Eukaryota > Metazoa > Arthropoda > Insecta > Hymenoptera > Trichogrammatidae > Trichogramma > Trichogramma evanescens. The sequence goes on along the minus strand of CACVKI010146161.1, from coordinate 2,626 downwards.
CACCTCAGCCTCCAGATTCTTCATCCTCTGGTTGACTTCTAGCTGATAGGTCACTCGCTTGTTCGAGTTCTTATGACTCATATCTATGAGATTTCTCACTCCTTTTATACGATCCTCCAGGCCTGAATTTTGTTGCAGTAGGAATTTGGGGTTTAAATAGGTAACAGACTCTTTCACTCTAGGTGTGGACTTACCAGCAACTCTAGCATTTAAGTTCGTTAACATATCCAGCATGGTTCCATTCAACGTCTTTGCCTGATTGTCATCAGTGTTTTCTCCTCCTCCTGCTCCATTTTCTGCCGGAGTTGGTGTTTCCTGCTCATTTGCTATGTCGTTGTACACGGCATTCAACTCGGTTGAGCTGTCAGTCGGGTCATGTATCTGCCCTGTTGCAGAGGTAGTTTATTCAAGCAAAAGAGTTGGATTATTCTTCTCGGTTTTTTCATTGTCTAGCTTAGGTAAATGTACAGTTGTAATATCCTCAGTGTTCTCCCGCACGTAGGCTTCTACAACGCGTCGAGTCTCCTCGGTGAGTTCCTTCACCTCGTGTCGTGTTCCTGACTCAGTGCAGACATACACGACTCCTTCATGCATTTCCACCGTGATTGACTCGTCTCCGATGTCCAATGCCTCTAGCTGAGTGAGCAGGAAGATCTGCAGCGTCCTTTCGTCTGTAGGAACGTCAATCACAGCATTAGTAAATGATCATAATTTTAGTGAGTAGCTAGTCATTCCGCTTGTGTACATACAGGAACACACTATATATACATTTGCGGATGCACATTCATACACATACAGATGCACATCTAACTTTTATTCTAACTACACATCTATCTTTAATCTGATTTCGCGATCATCAAATGTTTATCGAGTGTCGAGACAGAAATTAATCAACGCGCGTGAACTAGAACACATAATAACACGCATGTCTCTGTATTACAGTCCGTGCGCAATCATCCACATCAGTCATAACGGACAGCACAGCAGCCGGGACTTCTGACGCAGACAACAATACACGTATACATACAGTACACAGGCGCGCGACTCGTACTAGCACGTATCCAATTGCGACTCTCTGTGATGTCGCAGCTTCGTGATGCCGACAACTGTGTACGCCAGCGCGCCCTATCGTAGCTCTAATGACACTTAACACACGCGGCCGTTGTCTCGCAAGTTCGCGCGTGCTTGCTGAAATTCCGAGAATTCGACTAGCCGAGCATACCAAGCAACTCTAACATGTTCAAGCATGACTCACGGGTTCGAACAAGATCAACACACTTTAACTTGACTATCACGATTTTCACATGTTTAATGCGATGTTACGAAAATACGTATAAATCTGATTACTTCTCGTTGCCGAAAAAACACGGCTTTTCTTCGAGCCGTCCATCTTTGTATCCTCTAGCTTACTCTCCATTTCCGAGCTGTAAAATAAAACCGTTGTTACTCGTTGGTCTAGCTGTCGTTGACCCTGTGTGCTATGATGGACACAATCACTCGCACAATTGAGTATCAAAAGGTGTGCATTGATGAACACTATCGCTCGCACTTTTCAATACTCGAAGCCCGAGTCCAAAGAAACGTTGAACACCTAACAGCTACGCGCAGTGAAAGCGTGCTGGGCCCATAACCTTTTATTGTTTCTTTGCACTAAGGGTGAATTAAATGAATTAAACACAGACACTTCACTTTACCTTTACTGTATTCAATGTTTATTATTATAGGAAAAGACAAACCTAACTGTATATATTTGTTTTCAAACGAACTAGCTTTAGCAAACAAATATTAGTGTGATTATTGTAAAGGAATCTATCTTAGAGCGTAATAGCGTCTTTAGTACGTGTGTGTCGTAGCAGCGACGAACTCAATGTGAGGCGACAGAGCGAGAGCGCAGCTGTTGGCCGCACGCACGACTTCCTTCTCTCTTAGGGCCGCACCGCTGTGTGAGAAAGAAAGAGGCGATCGTCGCGCGAATACCAACAATTATAACTGTAAGTAAACAGCAAACATTTATGAAAAAAAGCAAGGTTTTGTAATGGAAGGTTATACATAGATGACAAACACTTTAAAAGACACGTACAGACGAGCGAACCTTTACTCATTGAGATCATAGGTAAAACGTATGCGGGACACTTCTAGTAAAACGTAAGTACTAAGCCCGACGACTCTCATTAACCATTCAACGATCTTTTTGCACATGTTATACAGCAAACTCTGTTTATTCCACTAACAGTAAGTCAGTTGATTTGACTTAGAAATTGTTTGAATCACTACTATATTAAATTTAAAAGAATAAAAGTCCCTATCTTTTAGTATAGTCCCGCATTTCTCTAAAGCCAAAGTGTTATCACGATTCAGTAACTGCTTTCATTCAAGATTTGAGGTGATGTATTTTTAAAACGAATAAAGAAATTGCGATTCTAAAGCTGTATTGAAAACAAGCCAACAGTGGCAATTTTATTTTTAATTTTGAATAACTTCTAATTATTTCTTTTTAAAACTTTATAACAAATTTTGCTATTCTTATTTTAATAGGAAACACGAAGAGCAGACGAAAAACAATTTCGAGAATGGAATTGCAGTCAAATGCAAAAAATATCGAGCTCAAATTCTAAAGATGCGAAAC
>CACVKI010146159.1:4508-22906 GCA_902732785.1 Trichogramma evanescens | reverse complement strand
TTATGTTTTTCAATGCGAAAAAAAACTGAAAAAATTTCCGAGTTCTACATCGGCTCATATCGCCGTATCTCGATTTTTAGAATTTTTAATGATTTGATCTGAAGGCCTGAAGCTCTCAAAAAATCTGAGAAAATTCAAAGTTGTTTGGATTGTTTAAAAGTATTTTTACGAATTTTTTCAGATTTTTTAATTGCTTCAGGCCTTCAGAAAAAATATAGATTGAAAATGGACGTTTATACCGGAAGTGGGGGGTAGGAGGGGGGAGGGGGTCTAAAATTTGNNTTTTGAGACCTTTTTACCATGTACTATAACATACCAAAAGCGCGTCAAGATCGGTGACATACGTGCGCACGGTTTTGTAAAAAAGTATTATTTTGACCCATAAGCATTCTTCTTTTTCTGGTTTCCGACCGTTGTGTCTCGCACAGCTGCTATACAGACACAGCTCTGCGTATGCATGTAAGCAACCGAATCTCCATTTCTCGAGATATCGCTCGCATTACTTTGAGAAAGTCGATCGAGTTGCTCGATTATAATCATAATAATACTGCTAGAATGAATCATACAAAAACTAATTAATGCATCTTATTGTGCAAAAGAGTTCGACTTTTAGGCAATGTGTGGATTCATCGAGTACGATTCAAATCTTTATTTGTTAGCTAAATAAACATTGAAAAAAAAATATTCAATGAAAATTGATGTAAAAAGTGAATCGTGATAGCAGGTGAACATTTTTTATTATTTTTTTTTGGTTATATATTTAAAAAATATACGATTAACTAAATTAAAAATAACGATATAATAAATAATATAAAATAAAATAAAAAATCTACACATACGTGCCCGCGCACGATCGATAGAGGTATCTGGGATAAAAAGGAATATCGAACTAATGAATTGAATGATGGCGGGCAGAAGATATTAAAAAAAATTCAAGCCGGGAAAAAAGACTCTGAACACTTATTTCCGATGATCAATAGATTATCTAGAGTCCAACGTGTGTATGTGTGAAACTATACAACTGCGCTTGATGCTCGTGCGCCTTTATGTTGAGTCATCTTTAAAACTCTGTCTCGCTCGCTCTCGCTTGAAATTCTGTAGACTCGGCCGCGTGTTTTTTCTTTTACTCTCTACTACTTTCCTACCATATATATAGGCCGCAGTGTAAGTTACGACGCTGCAGCGTACAAAACTCAGCTGCGAAGATCGCAGTAGCAAAGTGAATTTCGTGATAAAAGTGGAAAATTATTATTTTCATTTTATATATTAAAAGTGATAGTGCATCTGAACCATGAGTGACCCATACTATCATTGTGATCCGTTTTTTTTCCTAAACGACGAAGAGCTCGACATAATCAACATGGAAAAGTTGAGGATGTTACGAGAGAGCGTCAATTGGGAAATCGAAGAGGAGCGCAGCCAACTGCTCGATCAACTTTATCCGTTGATGGGCGATTGGGGACGACTTCCGAATCTGCGGGAAATTTTCCGAGCCCGCGAGATCAATTGGCTTCTCGCGGAGGATCTACGTAAGAATAAACAATCGGCCAAATTCGTCCAATTTCTGTCGTGTCGAGGCTACAGAGACGAGCCCGACTTGGACGAGGCTACGGGCAGGCCACTGCTGAGCGGCGTCACACCGGTACACGTCGCTAACAGACTGGGTCTGTTAGAGCAGCTCCATTATTCCATCATTCGCATGTACTCGGGACGTAGCAATTACGTCGACGAGCACGGCTGGAGTCACTTTCACGTGGCCTGCAGGTGGTCGTTCTCTCGCGACCGTATCCAGGAATTCCTCGACTTCGGCCAGGATCCTAATCAACCGGTGCCGGCGACGGGAGACACGCCGCTGCATCTGAGCATGATGGCTTTCGACGGCCAGCCGGGCTACTTCAGCGAGGAGATGTCCCGAACTCTGCTGAGAGCCGGTGCCGATCCGAATTTGGCCAACAATGAGGGCCTGGCTCCTCTGCACTTCCAGTGCAGGTGGAAGAAATTCATCAAGGACAACTGCATGCGGAAATTTCTCGAGCTTGGCGACGAGCTGAATCGGCCGGTACAGCTCGATGTCCGAGACAACGAGGGCTGGACACCGCTGCGATACGCCGTGGCGACTCTTCTGCCGGACACCGTGGACGTTCTTCTGAATCGCGGCGCCGACGTGTCCGGCTTCGTTTTCCCGACCGAGTTTTACCCCGGCGTGAATCATCCCCCGGAGCCACAAATTGCTGTTCCCGAACGCAAAGACTTGTACCGAGCCGCCGGCGTCCTGGCCATGGTCGAGCGCCTGGAAAACGCAGGATATGAACTGAGCCGAGCCGACGCCATGACCATCGTGAAATTTTTCCACGATTACGGATTGTTTGACAGGTCAGAGTATAATGAAAGATCTTGGTACAACGACGAGAAATGGGCCGAGGAAGCGAAGAAGATCGCGGTGAGAGACGATACCGATCCGAGCCAGCTGTCGCTGTACGACCTGACCCGCTTGAGTGCCAAGGAGGCGGCAAAACAACTCGCGTACAAGGACTACTTCGATTTGGCTGTCTCGGATCGAATGATTCCCGGTACCCTCGCATACAGGCCTTCAGGATACTCTACCCGGACTCTCGGGACTTGCGCCGTGCACCTGGCCGAGAAGATGTCGAGAGGGTTTTTCGAGTCCTGGGCATTGGAACCTTTTATGCAGTTGATTCACAACAGACTGCCGACTCTCTGCTGCGAAATGATCCTCGGGAATCTGAGGAACGTTGATCTGTACAATATTTGCTTGGCGGCCAATTTGTGATCGAGGACAGCGAAAATAATGCATAGAGTATAAGATGTAATAAAAATAACAAAAGCTTTGTTGTGAATCTAATAAAAATCTCATTAATTAACCAAGTTTTTATTGTATTTGCTCTTTTGCTTCCAATCACATAAATAATTCAGTAAAGAACCTCTAAAGAAGTATTCTTTTTTATTTAATGTGGCATATTTTCTTTGTTACTTAAATGAGCGAACAAATATAAACGATACTTTTTGAATCATAGCATGAATTTAATATATTAAAAAAATAAAATTTACGAACAGTTTTGATCTATTAACAATCCGGCGGCTCTTGTACACTGTGCATAGCAGTCGACTTGTGGGTTACAGACCTAACGCCGGGCTGAATGGCTCAAGAGAGAAAGACAAGACCACAAGCACGCGAGGATCGGTATATATGCATGCGTGGCTGCACCGATGCTGCTTTATATATCCTCGAGTTTTATATAAATATACGCGCAGAAATTTCCTGGCGCGTATATAAACGTACGCATGAGCGATAAAATAGAAGTCGCGCATTTTTGCGCGTTACCTATGCGGATCTATCGCATGTAATATCCCGCGTGTGTGTCCCATTAATACGGCTCTCTCGCGAAGAAGCTGCGTGCTCGCTCGCTCACGCGTGTATACCCACGTGCGCGTGTAAAATATATTTATACATTATTGGGAGAAAAATATCTCTGTCGTTCGGCCGCGCGGTATAACGGCAAAATTAGATACGATCGTGCGCGCCGCGCAATAGAGCGAAAGAGAGAGAGAGAGAGAGAGAGGAGTCGATGGCCTGATCGGTATGGGATGATTTTACGATCGCTCGCATAAATATATTACTGCCTCGCATACTAGTACATCGGATAATTTTGCGCTCGCGCGCGCGCGCGACTCGATTAGAGAGACGAGGAGACGAGGGGAGGTGAATTCGCCGCACTGCGGTGTCGCATATTTTTCATTCTTTTTGTTACGTCCACTTTATTTTTTTCTTTGCATCATCGTCGTCGTAAAAGCTCGCAGAGATGACGTCAAATAAGTAACGATCTCTCCTCGGACGATGCACATATGTACGCAGCGTTACTGTATACCATTAAGCGTACGGACGCACACGTATCATCATCGATTAAAATAACAACAACGCGACGCCGTACATATACAGTGTCTAACGAGAGTTATGTGGCACGATTGCGCATGCAAATATTTCATCGCCGTACTACAACGCGTATATAACACAATCATCTCGTCACGCAGCATCGGTGCAGCATCAGCCTCGGGATCGCTGTATGGAACATGCAGTTTTGCCCTTATATTCTCCCTCCTCGATACAGCTACTACTCCGTAGAAGTAGTAGTAGTAGTAGTGCTCGTTCATTTTCATTTCAATTTCCTCCCGACGAGATCTGTCGGCAATTGCTTCGCGAACACCTGCGCGACCTTGTCTCTCTCTCTCACTCTAGCCGATCTTAAACTATACACATGCATCACAAGAGATGTTCAGCAGTAATAGTATGTGCAGCTCTCGAAGCGAATCTCTCTCTCGCGCGCAATCGATATATCCCGTCGTTATAATACCGCACTGCCTGTATATATGAGTTAGCATTCTCTAATGGTGGGATATCATGGCTTTAATGCGATATATATACGCCGAGCTCTATTAAACGCCGCAACATCAGCAGCAGAGCCGATTTTTATCCCGCGCATACATCTCTCTTTATCTCTCTCTCTCCTGCAGCTCCTCATTGTTTTCCCCCGATTTGTTTTTTCTTCTTTGTGTATACGTATTATATACTTATATGCGCTATTCTCGATCGAGCAGTAGCTGGCGAAGAAGCCGCCGCAGCCAACGGATTGACCTTATAATTCAGCTTTTCCGCGTCTTCTTCGCTCTCTCGTTCTTCTTCGTCTTACGGTTGTGCTTCTCTCTCTCGCTCTCTCGGGCGCGCGCGTGCATATAAGCGAGCGATTTCAATCTGCTGCTGCTGCGCTCAAGCGAGAGAGAAAAAAAGAAAGAGAGAGAGAGAACTTATATAGCTGCACTGCCGCGTTCCAACGCTGCATTTTCATATCGCTCAGTCCCATCGAACTGTTGCTGCTGCCGCTGCTCTTCGTATACGACTGTTATATATAGTTCTGCATTAGCGAGCCCAGCTTATATATGTATACAATACGTATCTATCACGGAAAGAAGAGGACGACGAAGAGGACGACGTGAAAGAAGCAGAAGAAGAAGGATGAAGGTGCAGCAGTCGGCGACGCATGGACGGCCGGCGACTATATACTCGAGCTCGTGAGCTACCGTGTATACAGTGACAGTACACACATACACACACGCAGCAAGTCATTGCAGTGCCCCCGTATGTGTGTGCGTACGCGTATATAACGTATTAAATTGAAACGCAGCAGCCGCGCGCCGAGGACTAATATCCATCAAACGCGTGAAGGCGCGCACGCATTCGGACGGGTGATAAGGCAAAAAAAAGTTAGAGTTGCAATCATATTTTTTTCTGATAAATGAAAAAAAAAAAAATTATAATGAATTATTTAATTTATAATCTTCACACGAGTTTGAATTTCGCGTTTACTGCGGGTGCTGCTTTTCAGAGCACTGCAGCTAACACATAGCCAACAGCTAAGGCAAAGGTCGATTCGGATTTCAAACGATCGATGCACTCGATGTGACACGCAGCATCTGTCGCGGTGCTCGATTCTAAGTTACGTATGAGTAGTCTAATTGCAACGTGTCTGTAGCGCGCGTCGTAATTCTCAGTTTTTTCGTGTGCTAGGCTACGCGTGTCGGTGCGGGCTGCTCCGTAAAGCCGCAGAGTCGTTTTATTCGGATAAAAATTAGAAAGTGTCAGACTAGCGAGGTAGCCATGTGCTACTATTATACTGTTGCAGTGTACCTCACGCACATGCGCCGTCCCTACTACGCTTGAATTAAACTTTCTATAACTACACTAGTTGTGCGTAGCTTCGTCCACGTGTTTTTTGTTTTTTTTTTTACTTTGCATGTATAGATTGCGGTGTATGCAGCAGTACGCGTCGAGACGCCGCAGAGTGAACAGTGCAAGATCGCATCGAATACAGCACGTGATTCAAAGTAAAGAATATTTCATATTACAAGTGATTGTGTAGTGTGAGTGTATATAAAAATGATGAGCCAAATAAACTGGTTAGAATCTTTGAAGGAATGGCGAGAAGGCAGATCGAAAATGAGCGAAGTTAATTTTTCCGTCGACTTGACATATCGATCCAACTCTGTAAGGGCCAACTTCCAAATCTGCGAGATATTTTTCGAAAAGAAGAAATTGAGGATATTCTGGTGGATGCCGTGGCGTATGCAGCACTACACATTATCAGATTTGTGGTTGCGACTGGCTACAAAGACGTACCCGACGTCGATAAAGACGGCAAGCCTTTGTTGCGTCGCACCACTGCATTGCATCGCGCGGTTAGATGCGAGAACTACCACCTCGTGGATGATTTATTTGAAATTTACAACAAGTTTGACATGAATTACGTCGACGAAAATGGAGTTACGCATTTCCACCTGGCCTGCAAAGCTAAGTGTAAACAAGTCGTCGAGAAATTCCTCGATCTTGGACAAGACCCAAATTGCCTCGCACAACAATTGATGAACTCGCCGCTGCATTTTGCTGTGAATTACGGAGGAGAACGGGTAGTCGAATTGCTGCTGAGAAGAGGCGCGGATCCGAATCTGGCCAATGCAGAAGGATTGACACCTCTGCATACTATTTGCAATAATTCCGTCCCTGATTGCGGTATGCTCAAGTGCTTCCTGGAGATCAACGACGAAATTCAGCAGACGGTGCATGTCAACGCCTAGGATAAGAAGGGCAATACACCGCTGCATTTAGCATTGCAAGCCGACCATCAGAAGATGGCTGAATATCTGCTGGGAAGAGGCGCCGATCCGAATTTGGCGAAATCTTGCAGTTGGTGCAAGTCGATGCCCGAGACAAGTTGGGCCGGACACCGCTTCAATGAGCTGTGCGGAATCTTTCGTTGAAAACTGTCGACGTACTTCTCAAACATGGTGCTGATCTGTCCAGCTTCGTTTTACCAACTATGGATCACTTCTGCGAAGTATTAAATCCAGTCTCTAAGTCTAATTTCAAATCAAATCTAGCGTCCAACGCCATGGAACTCGTTGAACTTCTCGAGAAGAAAGGATACGAACTGGACCGAAAGGAAGCCTTGACGATCATGGCATTATTCGCTAAGTACGGCTTGTTCCAGAAGTCGGAGGATCTCGAAAAACGTTGGTACGATGACAAGTTTTTTGCGAAAAAAGCGAAAAAGATAAAGATAAATTCGAGTCAGTCACTGTACGACCTGATCCAATCGCACCCCCAGGATGCGGCAAAACGCATGAATGAGCGCATTTTAAATGTCCTGAAAATGACAATTTAATTGTTTTAAAAAATTTAGATCAGTTTGCAAACACTTTAAGCTTCCTCCGCTAGATGGCGAGTGCTTTTATCTGCAAATCTGCAAGTAGCCAAGTAAAAGTAATTGTATAAGTCAAATCACAGTTTTCACTAACAATAAGTGAATTAAATTATTTTTGGAACCGTTGTACTTTTGCTGTAAATGGTGTCTGGAGAACTTGCGAGTAAGCATAATCTACGCAAAATTTAATGAACTTTCCAAATCCGGTGTCAGATTTTCGATATCTCAAACAGGTAAAAAGTTATGGATGGTTTTATACAAAAAAACGTGATTTCGAAAAAAAATTGTTTTTTTCTTTTCGAATTTTCACATGAAATTTAAATCCTGGCGTCGTTGGTACAAATAAAGCGTCCATGGGTCCTTCTCTTAAAGTTAAGATGGTTCCGATCAGTGAAATATGATTTTAAGTACAAAAAATGGCGACTGGAAAACGAAAATATATAAGGAAATTTTTGGAATTTTTAACTAAAAAAACGATGGATTTGAGGAAAAAATTTTACTGACGAATGAGATCTTTGATAAATTCTAAGAATCCATCGTTTTTGAGTTACACATATCCATAACAATATAAACATAATCGATGCGTCTTTTATCCATCTGCGCCGAGCGATGCACATTTACAGACGAGTTTCGATAAGTCTCCAAAGCTCTTAAGCTGTATTATATATAACACTCTCGGAGAGCTGCTAGTTTTGCTATCGGTTGGTGCCCGCCTCGTTCTCGAGCTTATGCTAGTAGAGTGGCCACTTCTTCTCGCCAGTACATAAGCAGCTCCTTTTCCTTTCATTTCCTTTTATTTTCATTTTTTTAATACGTATTATTCGCGAGCTCGAACGAGCAAAAAGCATTTTACTGTCGCTCCGCAGCGCAGTTCAAAGTAGTCGAGCAGCAACAACGACAACTCCTGGACGCGACTGAGAAAAACATTTCTCATACAAATAGGATTCTCTCGTGTGCGTGCACCTACGCGTTAAGTGCATCCGCAGCGTACATACGGTTTCGTTTTTGTTCCCTTGATGTACACGACGCAAAGCTCGGTACAAAATATAATATTCTTATCGTAGCCTAGAGTTTGAGTTTGAAACGCGTAAGAAAAAAATACGGAGCGTTTCTCGAACCGGCGCGTGTACGCTTCCGCGACTACGGAGCTTATCATTGACGAAAGGAAGAAATTAAAAAAAAAACAGGTAAAGGCAAAAAAATGTCACTCGTCCATCCGCAACATCCGAGCACGAGCTGCGGATCTCGAGGAAATCCATCAGAATCCTGCAACGCGTGTCGACTGCTCCGCGCAACCTGCGCACAACTCTACATAGATATACAACATACATACAACGAAGAGCGAAAACGTAGATACGTACGTGTATGTGTGTGTGCGAGTAGGAGCGAGCTGCATAGAAAAGAGAGATAGAAGAAAAAGGCTGAAGAACTAGCTGTGCACTAGCTCACCGATGCGCGGGAAAGGAAAGGGCTCATCGACCGGTCACGCCGTATACACACACACAAACACACACACAGGTATGGGCTAGATGTACGTGTGTAGCTCGCGCTCGCATACACACGTAGGCCGCGATATGCGATGCTCTTCTCTCTCTCTCTCGCAGCACGAGCAAATTACGCTAATCCACATCGTCTATTTTCTCTCTCTCTCGAAGCGCTATATACAGGCGAGCGAGCGCGAATCTGCATACGGTAATGACTTCCTGTCGTCGTGGTATAGTATGGTCTCGTGCGCGTATATACAGCATGCGAGAGAGAGATAGAAATAAATAAAACACGAGTGAGTAGCAGCATCATCAAGGCCGCCTAGCTTTTAACTCTCTGCTATATGCATGCCAGAGAGCTTATGCGCAGGCTCTTCTCTCTCTTTTCAGAGTACCTTTTGTTGTTTAAACGATTGAGTCGTTCTTTTTACACACACATACGCTCAGCCGAGCATAGGAGAGTAGGCAGTAGTATAGCAGTACTAGGACGAGTATCTTTTTTTGGGACGGGGTAGAAAAGAGATGGACCGAGAGATCGATGCCATTAGCCATTAGTGCGCGCATACACGATATAACACGCTTCTTCGCTCGAGCTTGATGAGCACACATACAGCAACAGGCGCGACGCGAGCGAAGGATATATAGAGCCGCGCACGTACGTACGAGGCGAGCTTTTTTTTTTAACTTTTTTACTTTTTTTTTGGTTCGATACTCCTTCGAGGCTGCCTAGAGAAGTCCTTAATGCGTATTCTATATATAAAGCGTTGACGCCGAGCGTGATTGATGCCTCGACACAACGCGTGTGATTAATCGATCGCTCTTGATTTTTCATTGTTTCGCGATGCGGGTAAAAATTAAAAATTCGTTCGACTCTTGCAAAGATGACGAGCGGAAATTTAGACAATTATTGTTTTATATATTTTTGTGCGAGCTGCTTCGAGGGAGAGGTAGATAGTAGAATGCGCCAGGCGTGCACATCACGCGCGCCGAGCGTGCCTGTATATAGACGATAATTGCGGGCAACTATTATTATACATAAACTCAAGTACATGTACTTCAGAAAAGAGAGAGAGAGAGAAAAGAGAGAGAAAGAGAGAGAAAGATCAAGGTTACCGGAAGATGTTTTTTGGTCGTTCAACGCGTATATAATAAAGGCTGCTGCGGTGGCGGCGGCGAAGATGATGATGATGCTTTACAGCTCTCGCGCGACGAGTGAATCATCATCAGGCCATAACGTACAAGGTAATTATTTAGCAATATCAATTTTCGATGCCTTCGCGCAGTACAGTACAGCACAGTACAGTGCAGTACGTACTGCTGCTGCGCACGTATATTATACACATTTTATACACCGACCGACCGACCGAATTACCTTAATGAAAGACATCAATGTCGACGCGTACACACACGGCGCAATGAACGCGATAATATTTACAAGAAAAACAAACAAAAATCAACGTATATTGTATATAACCCGGCCGAGTACGAGCGGCAGACGATCATTGAATTTAAAAGCCAACGCGCGCCCGTATACGATGTATGTAATACAGTTTATAATCGAGACTCTTGTCTCGTACGCAGACACGCATATGCGAGTGCAGATTATATACGGTCGATTAAGCTTCCGATATGGTCCGGGCGACGTGTGTCGTACTCGTCGTCGTCGTCGTCGAGTTTATATGTACGCCTGCGGTATATTTTTATAATATGCATTCGTACGCGCGTATAATAGCAAGGCGTAATACGAGTGCGTTAAAAAAAATCATGTATTTACTACTAATTGGGTATCGAAATGCGTTTTCGTGCGCAACGCGCCTTCGTACTCGCATTATATACGGAGGGACAAATCATATTTTACTCGCGGAATACAAATGCGAAATTACGCTTCGGAATATGTTCTCCCCGCACATACATACGTGTAATGTACACGGCGATTATTAAAAGATTTGCCGCTCGAGTGTGCTGTGCCGTGCTGTGCTACAGCAGTGCGGCTGCAATTAGCCATACTCGCGGCAGAAACTCGTTTTTCAAATATCCCCGCGCGTAGCTCTCGAATCGTTGATGATCTGTATAACGCAGCAGCAGCAGCAGCACAGATATTGCGCGATATTCGCTTTTATGCCTTTGTTAAGCTGGGCATTATACGCGCGTTATATGGTGCTCACGCGTGTATGCGTGCGGAGCCAGAGCAACTCGTAATCTCTCTCTCGGCGATCGTTGGGTATATATAGTTGCGAGCTGCGGGCATTTGGAAAACGACGACTCGCGTAATGGTATAATTTAGATTTTCGCTAAAGTTTGCTGAATTTGAAGATTCAAGTCTCGTGCGTGTGTGGGTATATAACGTAACTTTCTCGGAGATTTTTGTACTCTACTGCTGCTGCTGCTGTTGCGCCTGCGCGCTCATGCCGGGCATTAAAATCGCTTTAATTGCGCGCGCCGAAACAATTTTCCATTTCGTGGACGACGACAAACCCAGGCTCCGATCTTAATTATAGCTTTTAACAAGGGTCCCAATCTGAAGTAGCCATCATCAATTTGTTGTTGTTGTTGTTTTTTTCAACTTTAAATTATTATCCGTAATAAATTCTCTACGTCTTCGCCGAGTGCATATAACGCAACTTTTCTATTATGCTACTATCTTCTCAGTCCGTCCGACCGAATGAGCAAATTAATCTCGGAAATTCACGCATGATCCTTGAACGGTCTATACGCTGCAGCAGTGGCACAGCGTGTTGTTTCCTGAGAAGCAATTTCGCGTATGGGATGTGTGCGTCTTTTAATTATCGTCCTTCTCGCGTCCAGTCGAGATGCAAAAAATCATCGAAAATTTGCAAGAATAAGCGATCGATAACAAAGTCAACGCGGCGCACGCGGCCACGATGATGATGATCGCCCCGAAAGAAACCAGTTTTTTTCCACGGGCTGGTGGTTAGCTCCAGAAGCAGAACCGATCCCACGCATATAAGCTATACACGATATACGATGTATATAATTTTTTTTTTTAATCAATCTCCGAGCAGCGCCGAAATGTTTATAAATGTGTGTTTATTTCGAAGAAATCGGAAAGGATTATCGGTTGTTTATCATGTTTGTATACAATATGCGCTTCGAGACCCGCTAATATGTCTACCTCGTCGCTTTTGGACACATAATATTTTCTATTGTATATTATATTTTAATATGATGATTGATTTTTACGCTGGACAAATAAAAAGCTAACGAACCGAGCGAAGCTCTTTGGGAAAAAAAGTGGGATATCCCAAGCTCTATAACTGCACGCAGCGTTGTCAACGAGACAGGTGCACAAATTTATTATTTCGGTACGAAACTACTCTTTTTCGCGCGAGCTGTGATTGGTTGCGGCGTTGTTGAATGCCAAAGCGACCGAATACACGGAGCACAGCCTCCGTATCAACATTCGTAACCTTGAAAAATTAAACTTATCATACGAGCGAACGAAAACAAGAAGATATTAAAAGTTAATACGATCGCTTTCATAGAAAAGATCCAATTAAATTACCGTCAATCCAAATTTATAGGTAAAAGCAGCCTAAATTTACGAAGACTCCGTTGCGTCACATATTTCCGCGTGCTCTCATCTCGCATGCACTTCTACGAGGTATGGGAAGATGCTCGTTCAAAACGTGAGTTTGATAATTTTATATTGAGACTAGGGACTTGCGTTCTGGCTGTCATCAAGCGCCTCGAGAAAAGAGGATACAAATTAAACCTCGACGAGGCCCTAAACATCATGGAATTATTCGCCAAGTACGGATTGTTCATGAGTACGAAGGGCGTCTTAAAATGTGAAAAAGACGAAGAAGATAAAGAAGACGAAGAAATAGCGTTAGCCGCCAGAGATAAAGACACCATATGGATAAACGACCTCTCATATTGCGACTTGATTCGGTCAAGACCCGAAGAGGTGGAAAAGCAACTCACGTATTCGGAAGTATTCGAGTTTATGGTACGGCATCGACGCTTGGCACCTAATATATATTTCCCGAAGTCCGATAGGCATAAAGTAGTTTTGGCTCTGCAACTGTGCGAGAAACTGTCGAGAGGATTTTTCCGACGCTGGGCACTGGATTCTTTGAGGAGGCTGACTTCCCGCCAATTTTCACACGAGATCTGTGAAGTAATCGTCGACAAGCTGAAGAACGAAGATATGTATCGAATTCGTTTGGCGGCTGCGGGCCAAAGCAATTATAGTTTTGCAGATTTTTATAAATAAATTAAAAAAAAATTGAATTCATCAATTGAATACATCGTTTTAAAGTAAAAACTAATTAATTTTAAGAATATAATATTACTTATAATCTTTTAATTTTCAAATATATTTTGACTTTTTTTCGTATCGTACTTCATACGCATTAAAAAAAAGGGGGGAAACCCGCAAGCCGATGCGGCACCTGTTTTCACTCTATACGCACGACGCACCATCGCCTCCTCGAGGATATCTCGAATCGGGCGCGTCTCTGCAAATAAACAACGTCACGAGACTCGAGCAGTAGAAGCAGCAGCAGCAGCATCAGCTCGACTCGCGATTAAAAATGCCTAAGTAGTATAAAATTTTTTGCTCCGACTGTCGCTGCTTTAATACACATTATAAACGCGCGTCTACGCAGTAAGATAGTCGCTATAAATCAAAGTGCAACAGCAGCAGCAACAGCAGCAGCAGTAGTAGTCCTGTCCGTCCGGAGTGGTAGATATATAAACACACACACATATACGTAAGATCGTATATAGATGCGCTGGTCTGCGCTGTCCGGTACACAAAAAAGAGGAGGAAAAATTAAGGTGGAGCATTGCAGCGACGTATATACGTACGTACGAAAAACAAAATTGAAACAAAAAAAAAAATTATGAGAGGAAGAAAATCATTATCACTCAGGCACGCGCTGCCGAGCTCGAAAAGACATCCTTGGGCTTTTGCATATTATAAGTGTGCCATATAAAGCAACTCGGGCTCTGCTTGATGCAATTGCTGCACTCATGCTTCTATATAGCTCTTGTTGCTGCCAATCCACCGAAGATGCGTATTAAATTCTTCTTTAGCGATCTGCGACCGGTGGGTATATATATATATACTACTACCACCACACCGCTATACATATAATAGACGGTCAACTTGCACTTGGCTCTGACCGAGGGCAATGAGGAGGCAGTCGAGTCGCTGCTGAGAAAAGGCGCCGCGCCGGTTCGAGTTTAGCCAATGCTACGGGAAAGACTCCGCTGCACATTGTCTGCAGTCGGGAAAATTTGGACGATGACTTAGTCGAGCTATTCTTCGAGATTGGCGAGGAAAAACATCGGCCGTTGCGAGTCGATGCTCGGGGCGAGAAAGGTTGTACGCCGCTGCATTTGGCTATGGACTCGGGCTGGAAAAAGGCAGTCGAATTGCTGCTGAGAAACGGCGCGATCCGAATATTACCGATGCGAAAAACATGCAATGAACGATAACAGCTCAATGCACTAATTTAATATTTTAATTCATCCATAAATAATTTTTAATAAAAATGTATTTTCGAAGCTACAATTGAAGGTTGACGAAAAAACAAATTCATAACAAATTCAAAATAGAAAAATCAAATAAGAGAAAAGTAGAAAAGTGAAAAAAAAAGTTTGAAAAATCATAATGATACTTCATTCGAACTTTTTTCGAGCTCTAGATAGTCAAAACATCTATTTTAGTATGCTGATGATGTATCGTGTATAGTTAACCGCATACCGCCATGTCCTAGAATATTCTTTACGACCTATCAAGTCTTTTTTATATCGCTGTGAGATGAAATGATAATCTGCTACGATAATTTTATATTTTTAATATTATTAAAATAACGTTTCATATTCGGTTTTCATAAGTTTATTTATTAAATTTCGAGCGATTGAATATACGTAAAATAAAATTGTTAAATGTCTTGGTCATTTAAAGGCCAAGAAATAATTTGTATGTCACACAAATTTCTGGGCTCTGTGAGCCTAGCGTTATAGATGACCATGAGCCGACCCTTTTAATTATTTATTCAAATATTCGGATGACGTACGACACACGTAGGTGTGACGTCGTCAGAAGTGAATCTTCTCCAAAATTAATGTATTAAAATACCAAGATATAGCAGTAGAAAAATCAGGCAAAACCTTCAAAAAAAGCGAGAAAAAACTTAAAGTTCATACAAGTAACAATGCAATTAAAAAAAAATTTAACGTCGAGAAAAGTTTAAAAAAAACTGCTAAATTCAAATTCAATCAAAAAAATCGACTCTGAAGTTTTACTTTTGGTGCTAATTTATAAACAATTGATTCTAGAGAATCTAACCACAAGAAATGAAACTTCAGAGTCCGTTTCTTCGGTTAAACTTTCATTTTGAAATTTCATTAATGTTTTCTCGAATTTGAATATTTTTTCATTCAATTATATTGTTACTTCTTTGAACTTAAATTTTTTTTTGTGCTTTTTTATACGTTTTCCATGATTTTTCTTCTTTTATATCTTGGTGTTTTTGTACCCGCTATGTTGTTTAGTAGTGGATTGCGTAGTAGTACCCTGTCTATATACGGTCTATATTCCTACGATTATCGTGCTGGTCACCGTTCGTCCATACGTACGCTCAGTTTACACAGTTTTACCCCTGTCATACCTAACGTGACTAAAGAAGTTTTACTTTAAAAATCGCAAAAATCATGTCATTTTTGTGTTGCTAGACAAAAACCTTTAATCAAGTAGCATCTTTTATTTTAGATCCGGCTAACAATCTTCCACCAGTCCGTCCTCTGGTCGCCGCGGCGATCGAGCAGATGAGAGCAGCTGCGCAGGGCCGACCCATCGTAGGGGTTCACAACGGGGTTGATGATGGGTGGTCCTACAAAGACGATGTTTTCATCGTCAATACAGCGCTTGCAAACCTCGGTTTTGCCCGTCAAATAAAGACTTGGCGAAAATGCTGTGCCAGGCGCCAATTTGACAACGAAGATGTGACCGACGAGAAGCTGAAGGATCGGATGGAGATGCTCGTACGCGACCATAAGGCTATGCGCCTTTACATTTGTCTCTTCAAAGAGTTCGACGAGCTGCTGCCACCTGCCGACGACCCCGAGTACCTGACTTTTCTACAATTGAGAAAACGATTGCGGTATTACGCTGGTCGTTCGGAAGAGAAAGGATTTCCGAATAGTCCGTTCTGGTTTCCAGGAGACGAGATCTTGGTAAGTCACAAGAATTTTCCATCTTTATTCATGACCTTACATTCTCCTTCTTCTTTTGCAGTACGCTCCTAATGTGCGCTATCAATAAACTGATGTGCCAGGAGCAGAAGGAAGGGAGTTTTTTTTTTATTACATTTTTATTTTAATTTAACTTTTTTTTTTGTTTAATTTTTATTTTTAAAATAAATTTTTTTGTTATTGTAAGTTTTTTTTAATAAATATGTTCGGAGGGGTCGCTGTAAGTGGAGGACCTCACGGGTAGAGGCGATGGCTGGGGCCTCTACCATACTTCTAAGTAAAAATAAACGTACTTTCCTATTATTTTTTTTCCTTAAAGGCATCGCTATGGCGGGTCCCAGGTACAGGGAGGCGGACACCGATACCTTGGTTACTGAGACAAGAAAAGGGGATTTTAAATACTGGCTAAGCGACTACGACTTGCTCGTGCTCGCCAGGTGTCCTTCCACGCTCATAGTTGACGAAGTCACAGATTTCGAGGTGAGTAAGGGTAACATGAATTGGTCTTTCGTTTTCGTAATACCATTAGAATTTGATGCTATATGTTATAGGTCGTGAGTACAACGAAAAATTTGAAGGTCAAACTTGGCCTATTGCGCAAGGACTGCAAACGCTGGGCATTGGCCTTCAACGTTGCGGGGATACACTGGATCGCCGTGCTGATGATTCGGCAGGAGTCATCAAAATGGCGATCCTACGTAGCCGACAGTAAAGGGCCCACCTGATACTACGGTATTTCTAACGCGACTCTCGAAATGCTGGATTTGCACAAGTACTTGACGTCGATTGGCTCGATGATCGACGTCTCCGACAATCAGCAAGAAGATGCTTGGAATTGCGGCATGTATACGCTGAGGAACCTGCGTACCCTCATAGAATGCTTAAATAAAGGTGGCGAGCCAAGTTTCGGCATCCTGAAACCTGCTGCGGAAGAAAGTGCATTCTTTCGCAATCTACGCAAGCAATCGGCCTGGGAGATGCAGCAACTTATGTAAGTCTGGTAACCGATGGGTTTTTCATGAATTATTGTAACTTTCAATAACTCGATTAATTTATTTTTTTTATTTTTTTTTATTTCTTTTTTCATTTGGACAAACAGTACTGAACATAACGACAATTTGGCGTCGATATTGAGTTACATCCCGCCGCCGCCACCATCAGCGACAAAAACACCTTTACAACGAGGACCACCACCGTCGTCACAGATACCACCGTGTCGACGAGCAGTGATTGGGTGCAACAGCCAGAAGACTGCGCGCTTCGTGTAAGTATTACCGTTATGTACTTCTCAAGTATCAGTTACAGTGATTTTCAGTTGGGCTAATTGGGTTACTTTTGTATTGAAATCATTCGTTTCATAGACAAAATATATCTAATATATATGTATAATGTATGAAATATATCGATGAATGTATCTAATATATATATAGACGTTAATTAAGTCCCCTCCTCTTGGATCCCCTCCTCCTCCCACCCCTCCAAATAACGTAAAATTGTGTCATTTTTCACGGTATTTTGATGGCTCCCCTCATCTACGCTCCCCTTCCATAAAAATTTAAGAGAAAATTCACAAAGATTGTGTGAACAGAAATCAAAAGTTTATTGTAATAAATACAATGTATATAGAAGTGTGAAATAAACATTGGACAATTTATTATAATTTCCGAAAATTTGTGTGAAAGGTGAAACCAGTCAAAAATGTACACTGAGAAAAAAGTTTAGTTGAATTAATGAATTTTTAGTTCATTCAATGAAATAATTTAATTGCGGGTGGCTCATTAAATATTTATTTGAATCAAAGAAAAATATGTAATTGTTCCAGTTAGATAATTTAGTTAATTCAAATAAATATCTAAGTAAATTAAATAATTATCTAATTCAAGCAACTAAATATTTCATTGAATTGTAGAATTAATTAATTGTTTCAATCGAATCTATTGTTGAATTAAGAATATAATTTCATTACTTCAAACAAATATTTACTTGATCGAACATAATATTTTTTTGAATGCAAGAATATATTTCATTAATTCAAATAAATATGTATTAGATTTGATTAATTAATTGGCGCTGCGAAAAAATATTTGGTCATGTTGATTGAAATATACTGGTGAATCTAATACATTATTGAAAAATAATTTGAAGTGATGTCTTTAACATAGTGTGGTATATTTGATAGCGAACTGTTCTTAGTTCCGGCTTTAGAGGGGATAGAAATTAATGAAATATTTAGTTGAAGTTATCATATGGTCACATTGTATGTATGTTGTATGTTAATTAGTTTATTACATAATTATTGAACAATCTTAATAACTATGAAATATATACACTGCCGTTCAATCACTTTTGCCATACCTGAGCGAAAAATGAGTAAACTTCAAAGTTTCGTAGCTCAGTCAAAAAAAGTCGGATCGAC
>CACVKI010146158.1:2261-14231 GCA_902732785.1 Trichogramma evanescens | reverse complement strand
ACATTGAATTCAGTCGAGGCGAGCAGGCAAGTAGAATCCAAAGTAAAGTTAACTTTACTATAATTCTTAACAATGATATTATTATTTATTGAATAATTGTATTAAAAACTTTTCAGTGTCGTTAATAGCTTATAGTAAAAGAAAATTTAAGTTTGCCTGAATACTTATCATATATTTTCACGGGTTTGAATCATTCTATTGTAAACATTTTAGTGGGCTAACATTTTGAAATATGAAAGTGTTAGTTTGTCGAATAGCAACGGAATTAATTTGATTTCAATAATATCATAGCTGAGAAATTGATCATCGTGTACAATGTTATATTACCATACAATAATAAAAGTAACGATTTGTCGAGCCTTACGTTATACTTGCCCTGTGCGAGAGCCACGTGATACGAATCTCTTCGAGAGGGACAATAACACACAGAAACAGCCCATAAACGCGCGTGACTCTTTTCCCGCAAATAATACGTATACTCTATTGTAGTGCTCTGTGTGGCTAACCGTCACTGGAACTCTTGCTATTCTTTATTGCAAAGTGTAATCTAATTATATAATTTTCTTGACTCGCGCGTCAAAATGATCATTGTGAAATATGTGACTTCGGATTGGAAACATGAAGGCTTCTTCAAAGTCTCGAAATCAATGAAGATCTCTGATCTGAAAGAGCGCATTGCAGAAAAGTTACAAATATCGAAAACTAGTATGCTGCTTATTTTTAAACATAAATTAATGAAAGACGATCACCCACTTAGCGCTTGCAAAATCAAAAATGGACACGAAATTAGGGTAAAATGATTGGTCAATTTTATTTATTCCATTTTCTAAAGCATCTTGACTGCGAGTTTAGACATATTTCTTTTTTTGTGTATAGGTGATCATTGAAACCAAAGGCCAAAAAATAAAGAAACTTAAAAAAATGGGTCCAATTGAAGGAATTAAAGTTGGTACGCGGTGGTCGAAAAGAGAGCACGTAGCTGCAGCTGAAGTTCACACACCTTGGCAACAAGGAATATCTGGAGACTCAATACAGGGGGCCGTTTCAATTATTTTGTCTGGTGGATATGAGAATGATTTGGACTTTGGATCTGTAATCTTTTACACTGGCGCGGGTCCTAGAGATAAGTTTGGAAAACCAATTGCAGATCAAACTTTGACCAAAGTTAACAAAGCATTGGCAATCAACTGTAGGGTTCCGCTTGATCCGAGTAAAGGGGCTATATCTACGAACTGGCACAAGGGCGTTCCCGTCAGAGTTGTTCGAAAAGTCAAGAAAATGATCCGACACAAAACAAAACCTAATAAATGGAAAAAGACAGAATTTTATCGCTACGATGGTATTTACAAAGTCGTGGCATATTGGCGTCATTCAGAAAAAAATGGAGTCCATGTGTGGCGTTATTTACTACTAAAAGATGGTCGTTTTGATCCAGATAAGGTATTTACAGTAAAAAAAGCAAAGCTAACTTTAAATTATAGTAATAATATATGTGAGCGCGTACGAGTAAAAAGAAAGAGGCTGGGAGATTCAAAATGATTTCACGCCTGAATTTTCTCCAATTTATATACCTCAAGCGTATACGATTCGATATGTAATAATGTAATAATTGTCTCTTTGTTACAGGTAATTGACCGTATATTGAGGGGGGACACAGAAAACGATTAAACAGCGGACACCTCTGTTAATGGACAAGTTTTTCTTTATCTTTTAATCAGTTTTAACGGGCACCACTACACTTTTCAGCGTTTTCATAAGTCACATGTTTTATGAAATATTTTATATAATAATTATTGTTAGGACGGATTTGTGGCGAAAAACTCAATTTTTAAATAATTATGAAATAACGCATACACTATAACAGTGTTTTTTATTATATATTATCAGTTTTGTGTTCGTTTTTTGTCCACCTCCCAAAAACCTATACACCTCTCGATAGGGGCCAAATTTCCGCTAAAGCTCTCGGTCAGATTCGTTCGCGCGTTTAGATTTTGATCATCGTCTTTATTATATAATATTATTTTTGACGTACACATTGTTGAGCCATAAATTTCGATGTTATCTCCCTGGCCTATGAGTCAAGCTTCGTTGAATCAATTGATTCCATATATTTCTCTTTATTTTTTCCTTTCTTTTTGTTTTTTAGGCTAGCCCTTTTTGCCGATAACTTCGTCTACATCGCGATGTATACAAGCTTTGACAGATGAAAATTCTTGATTTGCTTCGATGGGCCGCGTCACTGGCTTATACTAATATTACATATTTTTTTTCTTTCTATATTTAATTTTAATTCTTGCGTTGGATATACAGTCTAATTATCGCACAGAGTCGGATTTTCAGGACAGCCGCTTTCTTGAAGGTTATCATACACATCTCGCCCTTTCAACTTACCGAGACTCCGGTTTTCAGTTAACGACAGGCACGCTTTGACTCAAATCTTACTTCGAAAATATCAAATACTCAATGATAAAAAGAAGAAAAAGCTCTCAAAGCTTTCTATATCCCAAAGCTTCATTCAATAAGCCTATTTTTATTATATAAGAAAAAAAATCTCCTTCGGATCGTCTCGAGCTCGAAATCAAAGATACACGTTTTTTTTTCGATACGTACGTTACAGACCTTATATAGATCGCATCCGCGTACGCTGCACGCCACAAGAAATATATATACAAGAGAAATCGCTAGAGTATATCGAGTTCAAAGAGAGATACCTCCTCCCCCCCCATATATACAGAGCGCAAAGCTCTGGTCGCTATTTTCGGGTTAAGGTCGTGCGAACAGTCCAGAGACTCGGTACAAACCTTTTTTGCGGTCGAAATCGAAACGGACACGATCGCGAGGAAGCTGCGCTACTGTCCGACACGGGCTTTGACGCCTATATACGAGACAGCGCGCAACGACGAGAGAAAGAGGAGGACAGCTTTTATAATGATACTAAATAATGCAATCGAGTCACGTCTCGTAACGAGAAATTGGCCGAGTGTATATATATTGTGTACACGGCGCCGCAACTATGTATAAGGAGATCGTCGTGTCCTCCGCTGATTAACTTTTCGTCCTCGACGCCAACGACGACGTATAATCTCGTGA
The DNA here is from genome assembly GCA_902732785.1 of Trichogramma evanescens. NCBI lineage: Eukaryota > Metazoa > Arthropoda > Insecta > Hymenoptera > Trichogrammatidae > Trichogramma > Trichogramma evanescens. The sequence continues at coordinate 11,141 of CACVKI010146158.1, read as the reverse complement.
TCCTCGACTGCTGCTGCTGCTGCTTCGAATTAAAAATCGAGACTTGACGCAGATTCGAGCTTATATTTATAATAATTAAATTCTAATCGCCAAGCTATTGCCAGTAGAGATGCCAAAAACAAATTTGTCGGAAAAGTCTCTTACGAACTGAATCATCCTCTCCCTACATAACAATACGATAACTGCTCAAACAAATTCAAGGTTACCCCCTTCGAAAATTTATTAATTTCAACAATTTATGTATATATCGACGCTCGTGCCTGTTTCCTTGTTCTCGATAACAATGCGGACGCTGCGCGTGTAGGATATCACACACCGTGCATTAAATATAGCTTCGTCCATTCGCACGATCCCTCCGTCGTGGCGCTCATTATTATTTGAATAATGCAGCGAGATTGGAAATGCGGCACCTTTAAGCTCCCTCCTCGTCTTCTTCCCTCTCTACACATATATATTATGCCCGCCCGTGTACCCGCACACGACTACGACCCGAAGATATCGACCAGATGTAAAGTTGTTACACCGGGCTCTGCGGAGAAAATTTATATACGCCGAGTAGATGTATCACGTATATACTCGCGCGTAAGTATATAGTATCGTGTGTGACACACGTATGTACGAGAGGGGTGACGATGTGTAAAAAAATTGCGCTCGATGTCGAGAGAGAAATAAAAAAACAACTTCCGCGCTTGGTATAATAACGTCACGCGAGACAAAAAAAACATCTCCGAGCAATTGGTGCGCACTCTCGTTGTGTGCTCTTTGTCGTGCGTCGCGAAACTCGATTACGACCAAGACGAATTTGAATAATTAATTTTACACGTTTCGCGCCGATCTGCCGACCTCCGGATTCCATTTCTATCTCTCTCTTTCTCTCTGTCTTTCTCGCGGGGTCAATTAAACGAAGTTACGGATTAAGCGGAGATTTGCACACACACACACACATATACACACTCAGCGAAAAAAGGAAATAAAGTCGAATATCACGACGCGACAGGCAGCAGCTCCAGCAATTTGCATGCCAACGAGATGTGTCAAAACGTTAAACCGAGTTCATCCGAGCTTTTATATTGCGTGTAAACGAGTTCGTGCGTCACGTATACGCTGTACTGTGACAAGTATAATATACCATTTATTTTAGCTACGAGCAATCAGTTCGAAAGCTTCGTCGTGGTAAAAACACACAGCCGTGCAGCAAAAAATCGCTGCGAAATTGCAGTACGAGGTCCTTGGTAAATACATCCCACTATATACATGTGTACAAGGCACAGCAGCATAGTCAAACTTACCGTTACAGCAGCGGCGAGGGGGTCGAACGGCGCAAGCTCCAGCTGCACAGCTGCACTCGTGATGTATATGTATACACGATCCTTTTCTCGAATTCAGTTCGAAGCGAATTGAATTCAAAAAATTGTACAACGAATCGAGAAAATCTTCGGCCGCGCTGACTCTAAGCTTCGATGAAAGTTCTATGTAATTCGCGCACTCGCTTACACGCACTGACACTGATCACACGAAGGAAATTACCGTACTTTTTTAGCCATCGATCACGACGATCGAGTGAACAACAGCCGCACTACGATACGTATGTACCATGGATATACTCGGATGCAGCAGGCAACCTTAGCTACTCTACACTTGTGTACCAACGATTGATGTACGCGCGTTCGTTTGCCCAACAATATGCAGTGCAGAGATATGCGCGCACGGGGGGGAACGATTATGTCAATTTTCTTTCTTCCTTACAGTGCACACAAAGACGCGCGCTCGACACCAAACACACGCGTACACAATAAACTTGCGGGAAAAAAGCTGCACAACGATTCCGCGACGACTAAATATCAGCTGCAGCTCTACAAAGCCCAACGTGGCTGTTTTGTCCGTGTCGCGTTATAAAGGTTAAAGCCGAAAAAGCTCCCTCGTAGCGTGTGCGTGTATCGTATACTGGACGGGAGGGAGAGAAAAAGACGAAGAGAGAGAGAGAGAGAGAGAACACAACGAGGTTCTGTTGGTGGTGGTGGTGGTAGATGAGTATCCCTACGTCCGCATAGGATACAGCGTTAGCGCAGGGGTTGCTCGCGTATGTGTGCGAGAGATGCAACGAGGGCGCTGTTCTGCCTTTCCATACACCCGTACACGAGTACGAAGATCCTACACGTATACATGTAAACACATATAAACGAGCGAGTGGCGCCTCGCGGGCGGCACGCTCAACACAAACAGAGCCCCCTTATTCCTCCCGTATACGTGTACACAGCCCCAACGCGGGCTTGTACGGGTGTGCGAGAGGTAGAAAAGGCCAAACGTACATGCGAAGGGGGTATTGCCGATATTATATACGTATATTTCGTTCGCGATCCGTCTCCTGTACACGGCCACGCGCCAGGACGTGGCGCCACTGAACGACGTCTACTGTACGTGTGTGTGTGTGCGTGTCTGCGTGCACACTCCACTTTTCTCCCTCCCATGTATTATTTCGTGTGTTATACCTATATACAGGACCTGGCAGGGCTGTAGTTTCAAACTTTCAGCACCCCTCTTTGTACGATTTCGTATGTTATGTATGGGCGCGCGTGGGTATGCAATTTCTATGGTACAAATTTCCATCGTTCAATTTTTGTTTACGAGACGCGCGAGTGTAATATGCAAAAATTATCCAAACGACGTGGCGATTTATGCTGTACGTATAAAGGAACAATATCAAAATACCTCTTTATCTTATCGTCCGCGATTGCTGAGATTATGACGCAAAAGATAACGTTTTTGTTAAGATCGACGTATGAGATGGATGAATCATACACGGAGAAATTTTTGCTCATCGGTTCTATTATAAAAAAAAAATTTCACGGTAAATAGCTCAAACAGTCTTGAAACGATTCAGTTCTCGGAGATGTAAGTCGCGAAAACAAGCTTATAGGATTTTAGGGTGAGCATGGCGTACTGAAACGTAACTAACATTATAAAATTGATATTAACTTGAAAGATTCGTCATTTATTAGCTTACGATTATGCTTCATTTTTCTTCAAACATTTATTAACTTTTTTTTCAACGTAAACGTTGTTTTTACATATTGAGATAACATTCGAGAAATTTTTGATATTATTATAAATTAGATTTTTTTTTTATGTTTTCGAATATGTGTGACCCCGTTAATTGGGCTATGAGTCAATGTAGATTTTGAGAGTACTCTTGACTGAAAATTTATTTCCGCATGTATTGTACGGATGTGCGACGCAATTATGAATTATATCCATATAGACTTGGAAATTACCCTTGATTGAGAACTTCCTTCCACATACATTACATGTATACCCGATACCATCATCCATTGCATCAATGTATTTTTTGATAAAATCCTTATTTGAAAATTTCTTTCTGCATATGTTCTAATACCATCAATGAACATTTATGATGGTCCGTCATGAATTTATTGGAAGCGCCTTTTGAAATCACCCGATCGTCTGATTGTCCTACCTCTTTCTACACTACTTTATCATGTACCGAATCAATGTGCTTTTTGAGATTTTTCTTATATGAGAATTTCTTTTCGCATACATCACAAGTATGGGTGACTTCATTGTGCGCCACATCAATGTGTTTCTTGAGATTACTCTTGTCTGAAAATTTCTTGCCGCAAATATCACATGTAAAAGTGATTTTATGATGTACCGAATCGATATGGCGTTTGAGAACATCCAGTCGGGTAAATTTCTTACCACATATATCACAAGTATGAGTGACACCACTGTGCGCCACATCGATGTGTCTTTTTAGATCGCCCTTCTGTGAGTATTTATTTCCGCAAATATTACATTCATGAATGATTTTATCATGTATCGAATCGATGTGGATTTTGAGATGAACTTTTTGTGTAAATGTTTTTCCGCAAATACTACACGCGTAAGTGATTTTATTATGCATCTCATCGATGTGTTTTTTTAGATTACTCTTCGTCGAGAATTTTTTTTCACAAATATCACAAGTATGAGAGACACCATTGTGCGCCACATCAATGTGTCTCTTGAGATTACTCTTGTCTGAAAATTTCTTGCCGCAAATATCACATTCATGAATGATTTTATTATGTACTGAATCGATGTGAATTTTGAGACTACCTTTCTGTGAAAATATTTTCCAACATATATCACATGTATATCTAACACCATTATGCTCCGCTTCGATGTCGTTTTTGAGGGTAATCTTATATGAGAATTTCTCTCCACAAATATCACATGCATGTCTAACACCATTATGCACCGCTTTGATGTGGGTTTTGAGACTAACTTTTTGAGTAAATGACTTGCCGCAAATATTACATTCATGAATGATTTTATTAGGCACTGAATCGACATGGCGTTTGAGAGTACTTGTTTGTGAAAACGTATTTCCGCGTGTATTACATGTATGTCTGACATCATTATGGATTTTGAGAATACACTTTCGTGCAAGTATTTTTCTACTAGTGTTACCATTGTTGGTATTTTCATTTTGTTTAGCAGCTTTGTAATTTTGTTCAACAAGCTCGAAATTCAAGTTTGATTCTTCTGCAACGACACCAGCGATTTCTTGTTTCACTAATAAATTCCTATTGGGTTTGACGTCTTCACATTCAACGACTATTTCCACTTCGTTGTCAAGTTCACTTTCAAGTTTAATGTCACACTTTCGAAGGATATGGGTCTGTTAAAAAAGGAAATGTATATGAGAATTTTTATCAAGAAAACAAGTGCAATTCTAGTTATATACAATTATCAACACCTACTGTATTTTCTCGAGGAAATGAGAAGAGTTGGATGTTTTTAATATCGTGTTTTTCGTCAATCATTTCCCTATGATTTTCAAAAATGGACACGTCGATAGGCTCCTCCTTCACTCTGAAATAACCTCAATAAAATCAAGTATTCTGTTGTAGTGTGTCATGCAATTTCACTTGCATAGAATGAGAATTACCTCGCAGCACCATCGAATGAATCACTCGATTCCATCTTCCTCGCTTGGAATTTCTTTAACAATCAATCTCACAGTAGACAATATCACGTATCAAACGAACTAAACTCAAAAAAACTGGCAAGGAGCAAAGTGCCGTGCTCGCTTCATTTCGAAAAACTGCGTCTTAGCGAAGAACGCCAGGTTATGCGCGACTAGTTTCACAGTCAGCACGGCAAAACACTGAGTCGGACAAACGCACGGAGGTCACAGGGCGAAACAAGACGTAAACAACAAAACGAGCACAGCTCTGCCACCTTCGCTACTTTATCTGAGTATATAACTCGGATTCAATGCAATATAATATTTACAAATCATGGTATAAAATTTCGAAGTTGTCAATAAAAAATAGAGTCTTTATTACTATATCATATAAAATAAATTACTGTATGCATCTCGTGTCCAATGAATGATAAACATTTTTCAATCAATGATTCATTATCACGGAAAAATGAGAAATAAAAAAAAAACGATTCTATGGTCTGCGAAGCGCACTGAGAAACAGTAAAACTAACATCGGATTGTTATTGTTGTATTAATGGCTCCGAATTTCGGGTTTTCCTTCGCATGGATACTATCCCGCTACGATTGAATAGAGCGACATTGTTTTCATTTCATTTATCATTGCTGCTATATCATTTTTAAAGTAAATATTTACAAAAAAAGGTTATTGTCGCGATCGAGCGTATCGAGCTGTCTCGCTTTGCTCATCTGCAAATAACGAACAAATTTTTGTCCCTACGAGTCCCTACGAGTCCCATTGTATATATTACAACGTAAAATGAACGTTTAACTTTATCGTGGTTCCATTTTACGTGCCATTATATAGCATTTCAACGAATTTATTTCTGGAATTAATCGATCAATTATTTAGAAACGAAGTATAGTGCGGCGGGCAGAACTTTTATATTGTCATTGGCGGCTCCCATCTTCACTTATAAATGCTGCCAGTCGTGGAATAAAAGTAATAAAAGCGTAGCGGTGTACATTAATTGGATACTCGGTTTCGCTTTCAGCTTGCGAGCTTTTCGAAAAAAAAAAGATCCTCCATTGTTTCGTCTTGACGCGCGACATTAATTATTAATCAAAAGTCGAATGGGCCGATTTTGGTATTGAAATTTCGTACTGGTACAGCTTCGACGTATGGATATCAAATAAAAGTCTCGATCATTGATGAGTTACAGAACGGCCGCGACGTCAATAAGAGGTAGGAGTAAGAGGGGGGGGGGGTGGAAAAAGCCGTTCAATATGTGACATTAAAACGAGTTATTGACTCTACATTGAGCGAGAGAGAGAGAGAGAGAGAGAGAGAAAAGATAGGTACGCCGAAGTCCAATCACCCCAACGATCGATTTTCTAATATGTAAATAAAATATTTTTCGCGATAAAGCAGAATTTCAGCCCTTTATTTCTTATATTACAACATCCGTATAGCATCTACATGAGCGATTCTTTAAAAAATCCTTAAAATTTAATCCAAAAAATAACTGTTATGTTTTTCTTATTGAATAATCTATATTTTCAATAGGGAATCGAATACTATCTGAATACAATATATAATGATATTGTCTGGCAAATGGTTTTTGAACTTTCAATATCACAAAAATTTTTCATTGAACATACGAACAAATATAAAAGTTACGGAAATAATCAGAGGCGTTCGTCCGCATCAATTAATCTTATACTTTATTCACATCAAGCTCGCTTCTATGGGAACATTTGTTTTAATGAAATAATTTACAATTCGTTGAAAACTCATGAATTCTATCTAATGAAAACTACCGAATCGTATGTATTGAAATCAATGCGCTGATTGTAATACATCGATGTTAGTATCGGTAAAACTGACGAGTTTATTCGATTTCTTAAGAGTTAAATCTTTCAAGCGTGGATAACGTGCCAAAATGATTCTCCGTTTCTGACATTGGTACCGGTAGAATATGTACATTTTATTCTAGAGGACCCTAATCGTTTCGAGGGCTGGGATTTTGGCTTTTGTCCAATTTTGATATGATTCAAAAAATACTAAAATTTAGTTCAAATCTGGAAACCTATCTTGTGGGATTATTTAAAAAGTTTGAATCTGACCGATACAAATATGAACAGTGAAAACTTTTTTTTCAAACACTTGGTTTTATAAGCCAAGCTAAAATAACTGTAACTTTAATTGTTATCGTAAGAAACCTACTTAAAATAAATAAGGACTATATACAAACAAATAAATTTGTGATATGATTGTAAACAATCAATCAAACATCATTTGTCAAGACTGTAACCAATCTTGACAATGTCGCTTGAGCACTGAACATGTTTCTAGCAAAACAAATGAGTATCAGTGTGATCTTCAACAATGATACAAGACATAATATCAAAGGAAAAATTTTACTCATTCATTTTCCGTGGTATTAAATAGAAAGATCCATTATTTAACTGAAACAATAAAATGGATAAAAGTGAGAACATGTCATGGATAGTTGTAGCAAAAAATAACACAAGTGCACACGACATTAATGTTTCAAACGTTCAAAAATATACATGTAACAAGTGCGATAAGAAATTTGGGGTACGAAGCAATTTGCGAAGACACCAAAAAACAGTCCATGAAAGTCGAAAAGATCACGAATGTGGCAATTGCGAGAAGAAATTCGGAAGAAAAGATAGTATGCTCATTCACCAAAAGATCATACATGAAGGTGGCAAAGATTACGCATGTGACAAATGCGAGAAGAAATTTGGAAAAAAATTGCATTTGATCAGACACCAAATAACAGTCCACGAAGGTCGCAAAGATTACGGGTGCGACCAATGCGAGAAGAAATTTTCACGAAATTCGAATTTACTCTACCACCAAAGAATAGTACACGAAGGTCGTAAAGATTTTGCGTGTGACAAGTGTGAAAAGAAATTTGGGGATAAATACACTTTGATCAGACATAAAATAACAGTACACGAAGGTAGAAAATATCACGAATGCGAAAATTGCGAGAAGAAATTTGGACAAAAAGTTAATTTGGTTATGCATCAAAAGACAGTCCACGAAGGTCGTAAGGATTACGCATGCGACATTTGTCAGATGAAATTTGGACAAAAATCAGATTTGTTGAGGCACCAAAAAATTGTACACGAAGGTCGCAAAGATTACGCATGCGACATTTGTCAGATGAAATTTGGACAAAAATCAGATTTGTTGAGGCACCAAAAAATTGCACACGAAGGTCGCAAAGATTACGCATGTGACAAATGCGAGAAGAAATTTGGAAAAAAATCGTATTTGTTGGTACACGCAAGAACGGTCCATGAAGGTCGTAAAGATTTTGCGTGTGACAATTGCGAGAAGAAATTTGGACAAAAAGTTCATTTGCTCTCTCACCAGAAAATAGTCCACGAAAGTCACAAAGATTACGCATGCGACAGGTGTCAAAAGAAATTTGGTGAACAGTCCAATTTGATTAGACACCAGATTACAGTCCATGAGGGTCGCAAAGATTTTGCGTGCGATAGGTCCGAGAAAATATTTGGAACAAAATCCGATTTGATCAGAAACCAAATAACAGTCCATGAAGGTCGTAAAGATTTTGCGTGTAACAAGTGTGACAAGAAATTTGGGGATAAATACACTTTGATCAGACATAAAATAACAGTACACGAAGGTCGAAAAGATCACGAATGCGACAATTGCGAGAAGAAATTTGGAACTAAATCAGATTTTTCGAAGCATCAAAAAACAATACATGAAAGTTGCAAAGATTTTGCATGCGACAAGTGTGAGAAGAAATTTACGAAAAAAGGAAATTTTGTAACCCACCTAAAGATAGTACACGAAAGTCTCAAAGATTTTGCATGCGACAAATGTGAGAAAAAATTTGGACACGAATCGACTTTGCTTTTTTTTT
>CACVKI010146157.1:0-10746 GCA_902732785.1 Trichogramma evanescens | reverse complement strand
GGCTTGCGTCTATTTTTGGGGTTCCATGCTCGAGTGTGAACCAAGAATTTGCTGTAGTCTTCTAATCCGATGGTAGTGAAGACTCTGTCAAGCGCCTCTCTGTCAGTCAAATTCGCATCTGTCGGGAGTCCAGTGAGTAGAGAGAGAGAGAGAGAGAGAGAGAGAGAGAGAGAGAGAGAGAAATGACTGACCCATTTATGTCTATATGATTCGCAGTTGTTCGTCAGTTATTATTCGTCATTTTCATTGTAATCATTAAGCAAACCACCAAAAATTCGTGGAATAATCAAGGCGTTTATACTTTTACTCAACTTTAACTGTACGTACATAGTATCATCGAAAAAGATCACAGAAAAATCTCAGCTCGTGAATAAAGCACTATACCGTCGCACAGCTGCTCAAACACCTTGAGGAAGAAGAAAGAAATTTTCATTTGTAAAACGTGCGTACAATGCCTGCTGCTGGACGTGCAACACCCCTTTTTTCACCACTCCACCACCACTCGTGGAGCAAATTGACGTCGAAAAAAACGAAAGAAAGAGAGAGAGAGAGAGAGAGAGTAGTAAAGTGTCCACGAAAAAATTTGCACTTAGTTCCAGTGCCCCAGGCGCCAGCATCGTTACTCGTCTCTCGCTCAAACGCGTGAAGTATATGAATCACGAATATCTATTAAATATTCAGCGTGTGAAAAAATTGCTTACGTCCCTCTCTCTATCTTTCTCTCTCTAGCACAATATCCACGCGTACAGTACATATAGTGCGGATCCTCGTTCGTACATCGTCAAGCTCCATTAAATATCCATGCAAACCCGTTTACTGAAAGCACAAAGTACGGCCGCCACGTTCGCAAGCTCCGCGTGTACGCGCAAATATTGCTCGAGCGAGCTTTTTTTCGTTCTCCTTACTCCGCACAGCCCACTTTCGCACTCCAGCGTGGTATATTAGTATGTATCGCAAGCGTGCATACATACGTACGTACGTAACATTGCGAGATCGGTGAATCGCGAAAAATCTCAACGGTAATCTTGGTCCAAAAAATTTGGACATGAAGGGGAGGCTCTCATCTAGCGCCTCAAAAATGACGTGTTTTTCGTAATTTTTTTTTTTTCGTCGAAGGAAGTGAATTATGCAGTCAAGTTTTTTGGTACTTATAAAATATGTAAATGACCATATTTACACATTTTTTCAGACCAAAATATCGAATTGTGTATCACCTAGCAGCGTTTGATGGAGTTCCTGTTAAAAAAAGATACCTCAACGGGTGGCAAGCTAGCGCCTTCAGTTTTTGCTTGAAACGGAAAATTTTTGCTGGAGTTTGAACCAAAATAATAGAAAAAAATTAAAAATTGATAAAATGGCGGACTTCGAAAAAAAAAATTTTTTTTTACCCTTTTTTGGTTCTTTTAGGGGCCCTAAATAATAATAATGAAAAAATTAAACATTTTTTTGGTTTAAGATCCAGACAATTTAATTAGCTTTAAAATTAAAAAAAATTGTATCTTTAAGTGCAGTACTTTTTGAGATATCTTGCCGCCCGATTCAGAAAACGTGGTTTCGAGAATAACGCGGTTTAAGTTTTTACGTGGTCTGCAAGGGCGAACCGAATCCAACGAACTCTAGTGTACATTAGACCGGGAGCGCAGAGGGTTCTCGTAGCCGATGGGGGTAATCGAATGGAATAAGGTTTTTTACATGTATTTTGACTCTCTGAAACCGAACATCTTGGGCGGATTCCGGCCAAGTGGTCCAAAAATTGTTTAAACAATCAAAAATGTTTTTTTGTTAATTAAAAATCATTTTCGAGTTTTTTGAACAATTCTAAATGAAAAGTTACTCTTGTGATTTTTTAGTTGGAAGCTTCATTTTCGACTTAAAAATTATTTTATATTACAAAAGTAGCAATTTTAGCTATACTTTTCAACATTAAAATCTTTTGACCGAATAAATATTTTTAAATTCTGGATGAAGTTTTAGAAAGTTAAAATTCTTATCTTTCAGATAAATATAACAATGATTCAAAAAAACTTATTTATAATTGTTTTTCAGCGATTTCAAATTAAAAAGAAATGGGTAAAAACACCAATAATGCCCCGGCGCCACGCGCAACCAGCGAAACGGCCCGATTGCTCAGTTCTCAGCTCGCTCGCAAAGATTCAAATAAAATTTAGAAAAATAAACTAAATAGCGGTTTCAATAGGTTTTTACTTCGGCTTTCTACTGGTGAGGTCGAAAATGCGAAAATATGCCTCCATAACCTCAAAAAATGGACTTGAAGATAAAACACGTTGTAACTTCCAGAGGTCAACTCCGATCGACTTTTTGACTACGTAGATCGAAAGATCTCGCGATTTCACATGAGAAATGACTTTGAAAAAAAGGGACTTTTTCAATTTTCTCGAGCGGTGAAGAGGGAAAGAGCGCGCGGTCGGCCGTTTTCGAGCGCCCTGGCCTGTTTTTTCGCTACATTTTATGTTCCTTTATCTATCACGCGTTAGGCTTTCGCCATAAAAATAAACAAATACAAATTTTTCGTGTATTTTTTCCTTATCATTTTAATGGTGTAAATAGTTTTTGGAAAATTGGCTTTTTGAACAGATAACTTAACTTTTTCGATTAATACTTTTAGTATTTTTGTTTTATTCGCGAAAAGAAGCAACTTTTCCAAAAACTAATTACACCATTAAAAAGATGAGGAAAAAATACACGAAAAACTTGTATTTGGATTAACTTTGTTTATTATTTGTGTATTACACAGACATATAATAAACGCCATTACATTACTTCCATTGTATATTAGCTAATTTGTAAACACACATATAATTTCAATTGGGCTTTCGCAATCCTAAGTTTCCTATTCGTAAATACTAATTAAATTAGATTTGATTTTCATTGTTCAGTCGATCAATTAACTGACACCAGAAAAGATCATTTGAAAGTAGATAAATTTATTTTCCAATTATTTTTATTATTGAAATAAGAAAATGGAGGGACAAGGTAGACAGGAAAATGAATCTCCGTTAAATTATTATTGTGCGAAGTGTGAATTAACGTTGTCATTAAGATTCGCATACCTAATTCACATAGAGATTAAACACGAAGAGACAATGAGTCGTACTTGTTACATTTGTGCCCGAGGGTTTCCGACACCCGAAGAGACTGTAGTCCACGTCGAAAGTTTACACGGGGAGGACTTAACGAACCTTCGAATGAACGAGGGTGAAAATAATTTTTTAACTACGAAAACCGACATCGATCCATTTTTAACGGACGATTTAAACCAAGAATTCCATGATAATCATATAGACATTTACCAAGATCGAATAAAAAAATTTTACATGATAACGGAGAAAATTCAAAAAGCGACATCTGACCATGTAAAAAATTATTTAAAGTATGTTTATGCGGATGAATTAAACGATGAAATGGTGTCAATCGCGCTCAAGATGGTTGAGGCTGATGAAAAAAAGTTCCACACCTAAATTAATAAAAAAGTTGTATACCATGCCAATAGTGATATGTAATGGTTTAAAAACATATGAATTATAAATAAATTTTGCTTATTATTCATGAGACACTCGATTTTTTTCTAATAATATATTTACAAAAATACCAATTGTGCATATGTATCTTCAGTGTAATATTATAGAACGTATATAGATAGCAGGAAATTAACAGGTAAGAAACGACGTACACTGCAGCGATAGAATGCAAACAACGCAAGCCCGCGTGGTGGCGACCGTAAGCTCAAGAAACAGTGACGAAACAATTTTTCATCGCTCGAGAATATCGATCTTTGAGGAAGTGGAATGGTAGGGAGCAAAAAAACTGACACTACGTGAGAAAGCGAGAGAGACATGGAGAGAATAGGGTGCCACTTGCGACGTTAATGATGAATTCAGACAGGGCCGAAAGTGTCGCGAAACGCTAATTCGCAAGCTCTGAGAACTGCCATTACGATATTCCTTTGCCAAGTCGCATAGACACGTATAAGGGGCGCGCATTCGCGAAAGCACCCACGTCTTTCTCGAACTTACGGCGTACGAACTGCGAGTTCTAAGCAACGACAATTGCACTATTCGCGGGTATACATAATCGAAACGCGCGTGAACTTGAACGAGTAATTTCTGTAAGATGATTGACACACACCGCGTCGCGGGTCGAGCGAGTGTCATTGCTGCTTTTTTTCTGGCCCCCTCAAGGGGGGCAATTTGATATTACGCGCGCACGCATTGCATAGCATTGACAAGAGAGCATCGCACGATTCTCAAATGCAAAATAATTAGGTGCGTTCGCGGACTTTTGATAAATAGTGTATTATCATCTCATTTTTTATGTTTGAGATCTGTTATTATTTGAAAGCTCATTTGAACTTGAAATTCATGGCATATTTTCGACTTTATTTACTAGGTAAATGATACAATTTCTTTATAATATTTTAACATATAAAAAGTTTATTTGGTAGCATAAAAAAAGAAATGATTGCAACAATTATATTGATCGATAATGAATTCAAGTTAAAGCTAATCGACAGGTTATATATACAAATATATTAGCGTATGCAATTAAATAAATGTAAAATTAGCAACGCATCTATTCTTTTTAACTTTTTAGAAGAACATTAATTCAGACTTATGCTTCAATAATTGCCAAACTTATAAGATATCGATATCGACAATATTTGTTTGCCATCGTACGTATAATATATCTATAATATATTATATTATTTCTCATTAACTTATAAATATACCTATATAATATCAATTGCAAGAGGCCATAAATATCATAACATATATTATATGTATGATTTACATATATCTCCAAGCTAATTATTCCGGCTTATTCGACCAAATTTTTAATATCGGCTAAATTTATCTTCGCAATAACGACCGATAAAATCATATTTGACGTCATATATATATTTATGCATAAATCTATTTCGTTTTATATACATTATTATTTTAATATAAAAAATTATTCAAACATTCATGCCTCTCATTAATCATAATTTTACACTTATTATAAGAACTTTACACACTTTCATTCGAGAAATCCAAATATATACAAATACATTTTTTAAAATACATGTATTATATGTGAGCTAAAGTTTTGATTATTTGCGAAAAGTTTTTAGTATTTTATCGCTTTAGTCAAATAATAAATACTTAAATTAAATGATAAAAGTATTATTAGGCCATTTATGTAACAACCTAATAAAATATTTCAAAATAAGCAAATCATTATAATCAATGATAATGAAAGTTTTCCGAATCATTTTAGAACTGATTTAAAATTCACTTTTAGATTCATGTCTTATTTTCAAGACTTTTGTACTTATCAGAATTAAATTAACATAAATACAATCTCATTTTTACTTAAATTAGGAAAATTATTGAGTATTACTGTTTTAATGCTTCATGTAATCTTCACTTTGGCACCATAGTTTATGTATTTTGAACATCATTCATAGAGATTTCAAAAATCCTAACTATTATCATCTCTGTCGAAGCACAGATAACGTGCGGGAATTTGAGATACATAGGACTCCTCTCTACGATGACGTATGAAATAAGTTATTGAATAATAATTATCACACTTACTTAGATATCTAATGTGGTAAGATAATTACTATACAAATCGTCAATTGCTTAACTATATGATGCTTTTATAGTTTATAATAGTTTGTCGATTGAATTTTATGTAAAACTAACAAAGTGTAAAAAGTCAAGATTCTCGTAAATCTAAGCTAATGCGAAATTTTAAAAAATTAAAAAGTTTATAATACAATCACGTTTCAGTTATGAGCATTGCTTCAAAAACAAAGCAAGTGTAGTCTTACTTATGTGGTGCTGAGTAATCATGATTGTTGATTGGTTAGACAAATTTGAGCATCAAAAAATCACAGTAATCGGAAGGATGGTTTGTAATACCGCCATTGTTTCTTGCTCGTTTTTTTTTTTTTTTTTGAACAATCAATTCGTTTTCACTTCAAAAGGAATGTGTAAAATAATTTTCTCTGCAGAACAGTTAATGTTCTTGAGAGAAAATATCGGAAACAAAGTAGAGTAAATGTACCTTCCACGACTAGGTTTGATTTTGAAACCACATGCAAGTAGTTTATTCGGGTAAGTTGTCCGTCGTACTAACATTCTCTTCCTTGATTGTAGTAAGAGTTGGCTTTTTATCAGAGTTATAAGAATTATTTTCAGAATTTAAGCTATCTACTTGATCATAGCCTAAACTTCTTTCAAGATTCTGTCGATTTTGCTCCATCCTATACTGATTATTTAGCATTTCTCTGTGCTGATCAACATTTATGAAATGTTTGTCATAACCACAAAAAGAATCATCATCTAATCCGGTCCAATAACGAGGAATCACTGGAGATGAATCTGGTGAACTGTCTGAAAAATCACCAATGGCACCAAACATAGGCGAACTCGTTGGATAACTCATATCAGGATATGGAATTGTTTGACTGAAATTAGGCATAAACATTCTGTGAAATTGGTTGCGACACGAACCATCCTAAAATGATGAAAAACGTATTTGAAAAATCATGTATAAAACTGAAGAATCATTGCAAAACATATTTCACATACTGTGTTGTAATGTGATGTCAAAGCTACCTCAGATGGTCTTGACTTTACTGTGCTTGGTTGAAAAACTCCTAATAAAGTCCAAGTTGGCACAAAGAACTTGATTAAAGTAGCAACAAATATAATTGGACTATAATATAATTGGTCATGATAAAACACTCCGCTGCATCCTCCTTCATCCGTACCAACTGAAAAATATAATTTTATAGAAAATTTAATAATTTGTTTGAATTTGGTTTGCTCTAAATAAATAACTTACACATTATCATAGAAGTATCAAAAACGACAGATACTACTGCAGCAATTTCATATACAGCTGTTATCAGCCATAAGTCTCTAGTTTGAGATGATGTTGAGGGCATCATTAAAGCAGATACTACCAATGGTGTATTTTTGCTAGTGAGATAAAGAGCAACAATAGCAAAAATTTGAACTGCAATAAAGTCGGCTCCTGAGAGTATCAGCCAGAATGGTCCTAGAATAAAATGTGTGAATAAATCTGCTTTGTTTTTAGAATTAGTCAAAATTCAATATGTAAATGAAAAGGCACTCACTGAAACATATGTTCCAAGAACTACTACTGTAGTCTACTGTTCCCATTATAGCAACTGCAACGCAGAATAGAGTATACAAAAAAAGTCCAGGAATTATAACATGTTGAGTAATATCATCTCTGTGTCGAGATTTTGCTGCCATGGACCAGTGAATATAGCATATCGAAATGAATTGATACAATTTGAAGAAGTTCAAAATGAAATAAAATTGTGGAAATGTATTGCCAATTAGGAAGCATACAACGCTGAAACATACAAAAAATATTAAAATTTTTATTCATTACAATTACTTTTATATAATAGTAAACTTACCAGAGCATGCATTGGAGAGCTGCCAAATAAAAAAGGGCATAATGTTGTAATTGTGAGTGCTTGTACTTGTGATATTTAATGATTTTCATAATCACAAAGATCAATGTAACAAGACTTAGTACAACTAGTATACTAATTCGTCCACAGGCTATACTATCGTATTGTTGGAAACAACCCTTGTTATTGATATCCAAGGTTTGGTTCTCAAATCCTCTACCTCTTTTCATTAACGACCTCATTTTGAAGCTTTAATATTTTC
Source organism: Trichogramma evanescens (assembly GCA_902732785.1). Taxonomy (NCBI): domain Eukaryota; kingdom Metazoa; phylum Arthropoda; class Insecta; order Hymenoptera; family Trichogrammatidae; genus Trichogramma; species Trichogramma evanescens. The sequence continues at coordinate 3,025 of CACVKI010146157.1, read as the reverse complement.
GTGCAATGTAAAGTTCCTGTAAAAGAAAATTTCTGTTATAGACTAATCTTAACTTTGTAAAAAAATGCATATTTAATGAAAGTGTTTAGTTATGATTTATAGGGAGAAAATGTTGTGCAAATAAACTTTCTTTGAAATTCAGCAATAATTATATGACTCCTAATATGCAGGTACTTGAAAAAATGATCCCAATTCAGCCACATAGGCTGTTCTAATAAAGTTAATAGTAGTCAAACGTTTTCACTTTTATGATTCAATTAAATTTCACTTGAAAGCTGTTTGCATATATACTTTTACTTCAGTTCATTGATTTTCTATTGAATAAAAGAGCGCCTCTGTTTAAAAGTTACACAACCGAAGGCTATATTACATCAAATAACGACGTATCTCGCTCGTTAGGCGCGATAAAATCTTGATAAAAAAAAAAAAAATTTGTCCGCCAAGTGTTGTTGGGAGATAGTGTCGATGTGCGATTTTAAAATTTTGGCAAAGATCGAGGCAAAGTAATTAAGCTCGAACGATTTAACGATGTTAGTCGAGCGAAATGATATCGAAAAATATTTTTTTGTGTCGCAATATACGCGGGAATCGGGTGACAACTCTTCGATGATGTAGAAAAATCATTGCTGCGAGCCATTGACAAGTGTCAAATAAGCGCGTCGAGAGAGAGAGACAGAGAGAGAACGACAAATACAGAATAGGCACGGAAAAATACTGAGCAAGCTTTAGTCACCCTTTCACACATAGTGTTTATACACACTTATCGGCCGGACAGCTCGGAGTTTGAGTGTAATATAAACTATACAGTGCCGCGGCTGCACATACACATACATATATCATGCATACACACAACGCATCTGTAATAGAGCGGGCGCGCGTTGCAAAGTGCATCGATCTCGCGCGCGCCCCGCACATTACACACTACGACGACGAGAGAGCACGATGATCCGCATGATTCTCGAGCCTCTCCTCGCTAGCCCATGTTACTAGTTACTATCTGCATCGTATATATATAATATAGTCGCACACACAGTGCACATAGCGCTGCACTCGGGTAGTGCTGCGAGAGGAAAAGAGAAAGAGAGACCATAAGGGCACACCTGCATGTATATCGGTGCATTGGCATTGCCAGCTCTCGCTCTCTCTTTCTCGCTCGTTCGCTGCTGCATAGCCCGCGCGCTGCAACACACCCATTTCCTCGCGAGTTCTCTCTTTCTCTCTCTCTCTCCGCTGTGTACGAGCATTCCATCGTTTACTCCGCATAGTACGCACGTACTCGCGTATTATAATATACACACGATTCTCGCGCGAGTGCATACAAAACGACGATAACAACAACATTCGTGCGCGCTGCTATTACTTTATATAAACGAGTATGGGTGCGATGATTCGCGATGCGTCTGAGAAAAAGAGAGCGGGCAAAGATGTAGTTTGCACATATAATATTATAATGTGTAACATCGCCGCGCGCTTGGAAAAAGAGCGACGAGGGTAAAAATAAACTAGTCTTCCTTGAGAGAAAAGAGAGCCCGAGCTATGCGTGCTGCTGCTGCTGCGAGCCGTATAGCAAAAGGGGGAGAGGCGGAGCAGTTTATCACCGAGCTGAGATCTGCGTTGAATGTCCGTGTATAGCATGCGTACCTTATAACCATGTTCATATGTGTTGTGTGTAAATTGTAATAGCAGCAGCAGCCAAATGTCACGCACTCGTGCTCTCTCTTGGCTCTTTCGTAAATATAGAGACGTAAAAACTCTGTGTGGCACTTTAATGTATTGTATCCGCTCTACCTATTTGGGAGGCGCGCGCGCGCGAAGAAAAAAACAACAAACGGAGCAAACGAAGAAGACAAGAGATACGGGTTGTTGTATTTTACGAGGCGCTTTCCCTGCTGTGCTTACACGGCAATCTTAATGTGTGTGTGCTGATATATATATTTGGCGCGTTTAGCACACATAAAAGCTTCATAATCCTTATTAGAAGCGCGCAAGGCCCCGCGCGGAGTATATCGCTGCTGCGACTCGAGAGATAGAAAAACACGGCACAACTTTCTCGGCCACTAGAGCATTGTATATATACACACATACACACACATAGCCACAGACAGAGCGTGTAAAGCAGCTCTTTATAATCTCGTTAAAAAAGACACGCGAGGCAGCGGCAGCGAGAGACGTCCCATTGTCAATGTGCGCGCTAGGTATATGTTTTTATTATAATAATATTATGCATGCGTATACGGAGCAGTTCGCGCTCCGAAAGCGAGGCTGACGCGGGCGCGTGTAATAAAACACTCGTGGTCGAGGAAGGAAAATAATAATAACAACGATGGAAAAGTAGAGAGAAAAAAAAAGAAAGATCGTATACGCACACCCATATAATGTACTCTCGCTCTCGAAGCGATTGGCGTATTGCGATGCGATGAGAGAGTAAAAAAAAAACAACAACGCGCATAATATTATATGTAAAAGAGAGAGTATGTGTGTGTTTGTGTGTGTGTATGCGTGTGGTCGTAGTATACGTTTTATGGCGTGAGTCGCGTACGCACCTCCTACATAAAATCTCTGATGCAGAGCAGCGACGACGATGACTGATGATAGCGCGGATTGGAACACGACGACGACGGCGACATCGCCGCCGATGCTGTTGCTGCAGCTACTGCTACTGTTGATCCGACGATCGTCTCGTGCTGCTGCTGCTGCTGCTGCTGCACCGCTGCGCTGCTACCGTAGTACAACAATAACGACGACGAGGATGAGGAGAAGAATACGATGCCGCTGTCGCCGCCGGTCGACGACGCCATACTCCGCGTGCAGCGAATATTTTCACGATGACGGAGTGCAGCTACTACGTGTGTATATTATCGTTTCGTCTGTATATAAGATCACACTCGGAGAGGAAACAACTACTATGATCCGCAGCACTACTCACTGTTTTAGTTATTTACACATCAAGGGCTGGTAGCGGTGTGGATACAGTCGAGGTGTGTTTGCAGCGTTGGGGCGCTGTAGGCGCCGAGGCCGCGTAGCG
>CACVKI010146156.1:72329-99055 GCA_902732785.1 Trichogramma evanescens | reverse complement strand
GATATAGAAAATAACAAAGATTTTTTGATAATGTGGAAAATCCTCTACAAAATGGGCCCTAAGGCCCATTGGATCAAACTAAGCACAGGGAGCTTCAGTATTGAGTACCAGAAGACCCCCGAAAAAGTTTGGTAAAGATCTGTGACCCGGACCTGAAAAGCTCTCCTTGTTAGTGGTTTAGTTTATTTATAGCCGCGTCGAACAGAATGAGCACGTTGCCGTCTAATATATCTATTCGCTACAGTGTATAGTTCCGGTCAAGAGGCGACGCTTCGTCTGTGATTGTGTGCCTTAGCAAGTGCACATACGTATTAAGCGATTCGGTTTATTTAAAAGACAGAGAAATTAAGCGAAAGGTTCGGTGTTACATTCGTAATAGCCAAACCAAATTCAAAATCCAATGGCTGAATTTTGTGAATGATTTAGCGATGAAAATCCGACTGTTACTCAGTTTTGTATCATTTCCGGGTTGAATTTATATTTTTTTCTCGAAAAACAAACAGTTCGCGCTGAATATGTGGAAATAATTTTGAGATATGGTGGTCATTTGGAGATATAAATATAAGCCTATACCGCGTCATCCGAGAAGACGAATATATTTAGATCCCGTGCGGTAACTCATTGAAATCTAATGGTAATTAAGATCCATCGAATTTCGCAATTCTCGAACAAAATCGACCATTACTTTCCCCTCGACTGTAAAATAAATGTGAAAACTCGCTGTTTCTCCTCGGTTACAGTCTTTATAAGTATCATGTGGTATTTTTGGTCTTACGATTCCGCGTCGAACACATGATATGTATCATTGCGACGCAAAAGTGCAAAAAAATCGCGTGCAGCAAAGAAACTGCCCTGAAAACGATAAAGTAAACGAGAGATATTAAGATATTGTGGGCGAAGAAGCAAAAATCAAAAGCGCTGAGGCAACTGTTTTTTGAAAGAGCAGCACAGAATCAATAGCTGCAGCAGTTCAAATCACTTTTTCATGCCGACGTTATTAACTATCACAACTATTGCAAAATGGTTTTCTTTATACTTATAAAACGGTCTAAATGCTGAAAGTCTTTGGGATTTCAATGATTGGTAAGTTTCCTTTGCATCCAGCTAGTCCTATCTTCCGAATAGAAAACTTTTCCAACTTTCTCGTAGCAATCGAATTTTAGATAAATTTGTGCCATTCATATAAGATGAATGAAGTTTGCAGTAAAATTCCCCTCTTCTTCCCTCCAAGTTCCCTTTCAAATGCATAGGACATCCACAAAAGTAATGTCGGTTGGCTAAAAAAAAATATGCGTTAGGTGATTGCTATATACTCCTCAGTCTTGCTAATTTAAAATCAAACTGTAATCTGCATAACAGAAAAAATACGAACTCTTGCACAGTGAATTCATACACCGCATTTTCAATAAAGTTTGTCACGGGCGCAAGCTTTTATATCTTTTCTCGTTGTGTGTATATTTTCCATAAAGCTCGCGGTGACTCGCGCTCGCATCCATTTCTCTCTCGGTCCCGCACTGCTATGCGTATGGATTTTAAAACAATCCATAGCGATATATCTGGCTTATCTATTAAGCTCCGGCGCGTGTGAAAGTGATGCGAGGGAAATCGCGGATGAAAAATGAAACAGGAGCAATTAAAAAAAGTACAAAAAAGGAACGAAATATTTGAACTGTAAAAGAAAGAAATATACGATTAGGTGGTCGAGAGCCTGAAAAAAGTGTACCAATGCCGGTAATTTTCAGAAAAGTTTGCCTACGGATGCAGACCTCGGACAGGCTTCATTAAAATCTCTCGAAAAAAATCTCTAAATATTATACTGGAGAAAAAAATCACGTGTTGATGGCTTCTGTTTTTTTGGCAATGGAATCCACTTACCTTTTTTGTATTTTGAACGTATAATGCTTATATACGTTTACGTAACATTTTCACGTAAATACAAAAATAAAGTACGGGTTTCGTTGCGTAATATTTCATTGTATTAATTAAATTTGAATATTTTCGAACGATTCAAGTGCATGTAAACGGGAAAAAATTTTGCGAACAATTTTTCCTTTTCGATAGTTTAAAAAAAAGTTTGTTTCTCGTGTGAAAATAAATATTTTTCTCTATTTCGCAAACCTTTGCATTGAAATTATTTCACACGAAAAATATTTTGCCAGTATATTTTGTTAATAAAATCCTATCTTGTTCAATAGATTTACAGCGTACACGATGAATCAAATATTTTCGGAACAAATTATCAAGTCAATCGCTCAATAAAACTGCCTTGATTTTTTTCATTCATTTCTAAAATCGCTCAATAAAACTGCCTTGATTTTTTTCATTCATTTCTAAAATTTCTTTCTCTATCCATTAGTAAATTATTTATGATCGTCGGTCTCATTTATTACTTTCCCAGCATCTTTTTTCCATTTCTTACGATTGTATTAAAAGTTAAGGAAAAAAATTTCCGAAGAAAAAGAATCCCTCGTTTGAAATATTCATATCGCATGCTTTTTCCCTAATGCATCAGCATCGTTATATAAATTATGTTTTTATCGAAAAATAGTGGTTCCTATTAAAAGCTCTTGCGAGAATGAACTTTAAATTTATTTATAATACACGTACACGCTAGCACACACACAAAATTTGCTTGGGTATCTTGGAGACAAAGCTGAAAGTCCGAGGTGTATAAAAACAAAAAGTTTTAAAGAATCGCTTACATCGCGTTATATGTAATAACAGTCAAGTAGTAAAGTGCAGAAAATGATTACTTATATTTTATATAAGTAATTAATTTAATACGCGTGTGTAATCATCATTTCGTATTTTTGCAGCGTTAGATATTTTTTTTCACCCAAAAAAATCTATGTTTATGATATCTTGATGTCAAGGTAGTGTTCACAGTATATGAGGCTTCGAACGCGTTATTCACTTGACAAATCTTGGCATCTCGAATAAATGAGGGAATCATTTGAGTGAAATTCGCTTGTGCACGGCATGTATATAGGCACACTGGCAGCGAGCTATAATATTATGCTGACTAAACAGCGATATACAGTGGCAAACGATCTTCTGCGAGTCCTGATTGAATATTGCACAACTGCAGGCGAATGAGGAAGAGAATAGTGGCTTTTCTCTCGCACACGAAGTGTGCTTCACTCGTGAGCCAGAGAGAGATAGTGTATATAGTTGTACGATATATACGCATAATTCAGGAGCAGCAGATACATACATATAAGTTTATTACGATGACGTTTCACTATAAGGATTTCACGATCTGTCAATTAGCGTAACATAGTCTAGTTTCGGTATTATTTGTGGCTATGTTGATTTAATTGAAATTTCAGTCCAACGCGCTGAAGATTATAATCCTCTCATGCCATATAAACGTACGTCCGTATACACTATCCTCTTTCCGTCTATATTTTAAATCTGCATAGATTTATATACTATGAGGTCGCTAGATCAATATTGCATTAATACGAAATGTCGAATGGAAAATTTTCAAGTAATATTATAGTCACGCGTAAACAGAACATATATCGGTCGCGATTTACAATTTTTAATTTATTTTTTTTACCATTCACTTTTAAAGAAGCCCACTTTTTTTCACATAAATGGGTTTATCGGAAAAAATCGTATTTGATAGAATTACCTCTCGCTATTTGAACGAGTAGTCAGGGCATTAAAAAGTTTAAGCTTTTCGTGCATAACTCACGCGAGCACTTGGATGCGTCGCTTTGTTCGAGTGTAAATTAATAAAAGGCTTACATAAATGCAATAAAGATATAGGAAATATCAATAAAAAAAAATGAAAACCATTGCTAAGTTGCAGTTTTCAAAAAAACAAAGGAACAATGCTATATCGTTCGTCCAAGGGAAAAACCCCGTAGAGCTTGGCGTAGGCAAAGAACGTTAAATCAAGTATAAAAGCCCTAAACACCCATCACGTTATCGAGCTTTTAATCCTTCTGGCAGACACATACACTAGAAAAGAGAAATAGAGAGAGAGAGAGAGAGAGAGAGAGAGAGTAGCTAGCCCACACACCCTCACGCACAATTGTGATATAGCTGCTACTGTGTAAGTGCTATATACGATATATACGGCATGCAAGCGACGCGGATTAATCTCGCTGAAGATTAAAAAAAAAGAATATTTTCCCTCGCTCTTTTTCGATATTAACTCTTTCAAACGCGTACATGTATATTCCAAGCACACCGCATCTTTTCATCCTCCTCCTACTCTTACTCCACGCGGACTCCATTTTACTTTTCTTTTACAACTTGACAATAAAAGTCTCTCTATAATATTCCATTCTACTTGCTACTCTCCCTCCGCATCTCTTGCTTTCCTTTGCTATCTCAATGTAAATAAATAATGCAGAGATCACATTAAGCCGCGACCTGTGTATAGTAGGTATATACATATGTAAATTCCCATTACTTTTGCAATGAAACTGACATTTACTTTGCTCGCTTGCCTCTTTTGAGCGTCATTATATTTTATTCAGTTTCGCATGATTATAAGAACATTAATAATAATAAAGCGAAAGGCAAAATTTTCATCCACCCACGTATACGATAATAATAGCAAGAAGTAGAGCGAACCGTCTGGGGTATAGTCTCACTTGGTGCGAGGAATTGCATAAGAGGTGCCGCCGCGCGCGCACACGCATTTAACACACAACACGTATGCATAATAGCACAGCACAAGATGTGAATTAGAGAGGAAAGAATGAATGGCACAAGAGAAAGCGAAAGAGAGAAAGAGAGAGAGAGAAAACGAGCGCCAAATATGTTTGCTAAAGTGAAAGACGCGTGCGTGTTGGGACCGCGCCGGAGCTCACACGGGGCGAGTATATAAAAAGCGGAAAGCCTGTCGAAAGGAAGCAGCGCGCCCCGCTGCTCGGTGAATCGTATACAAGTTAGCAAGTACAGTTTATAAATTGGCAAGGCGGGGGCATATCATTATTGCGTATTAGTGGTTTCGTTGATTCTCTATACGCGCGCGCCCGTGAGTATACATATTACAAGTCATGGGCTCGCGCGTTTACGCTTCTTTACGTATCGCCTGCGGCTGCCGAGCAATAAAGCATCGAGCGTCACCGAAACGCTTCGTTGAATCTTTTAATTTGCCTTCCCTTGAATAATCTACCCTTTTTTACTATCATTTTGTTTCCTTTTGTTCTCCGCACACCGAGCTAAACTCTGCACGATGATGCTGGGGGTAGCTTGGACCGTGATTGGTCATAATTTTCTCTACCAGAAAATGAAGAAAAGAAAAAAATTATCTATCTACGCGAACATTACTTTTCATGAAGTTGCAAAAATATTTCCCACATCTGTCTTAACACGCTGCTGCAGCTGCGCTGGTCTCTCTACACGTGCATCGAGCGTATGGTCATAATTTACCTTTTTAAGTTCATTTTAAAGCCATGTACACGGCGCGAAAGCCTAGAGAGAGAACAATCCTTGCGCTAGAATACATAGTGCGAGAATGGCTTTGCCGAAAAAGCTGCAACGCGGAAGCGAAAGAGATAAGAACGGGGCCGATGTGTAGGTAGGCTGTACTCGCGACCCCAATATATACGCGCGCGTGCGAAACGGCAAAAGGGCAAGAGCTTAAATACACAGGCGCGTACGCACGTGGATAGAAAGTAGCCTGCAGGGCGAGAGCGAGAGAGAGAAAGAGAGTACTTCATTCCAAAACGGCAACAGTGCTGGTACGTGCGCTTCGTGGTTACACTCCCTTTCCGTATCTTTATCGTCTAGCATACACCCACACATACGCACGCGCACACAGTCGCATACATTTGTAGAAAAGACGGTGGTAACGGCGGAAAGCTACAAACTGGGTTACATGGATTCTCTCCTTCTCTTTCTACCTACACCAGAACGCTTTAGCCTCGACATCAAGATTAGACCCCTACGCTCTATGCACCTTCGCTGCCCTTCTCGGTCAACCGCAAGGTGCTCTCCCTTCGCCCATGTGTATCTGTTTATCCATCTGATTTTGCGCGTTTACCCAAGCTCCGACTATTTTTCCTCTTTTTTCATACGATGTACTCTGTGCGCGCCTCTTTTATTTGCATTCAATTCGGAAAAGTGATTTTGCAAACTCGTGCCATGAGCTTTGAGAGTCTGAAAAAACCTACGCCTGATATCCGTGTTAATCTTTTTTTTCAAACTAGCGAGCAGCGTTGTTATACGCGGCGTCAGGTTGAAAGCTTTTTGTAATAGACGCGTTTGCTGCATATCGTGAGTATGCATATGGAGCACAAATAAGTAGCTAGAGATTGGCCGCTTTTCAATTGGTCTCGGAGCAGTGGCTTATTCTCGTTTTGTATCTTTGCTAAATGCTACCGCCAGTGTTTTCATAAATTTTTCTCCCACTCAAAAGTACATTAATATTTATAGCTCATATTTTATTGCTGATGATAAATAAATCTGACGACATTTTCACGCACACTGCATTAATCATTCTCAAAGTAAATATCGTCGGAAAACGGCTTCGAACTCAAGTTTTGCACGCTATTCCTTTTTTCCATATTTTTGCAGGAAGATGAGAAAAAAATTTTCTTAGAAAACTTATTAACGACGACGGTGGTAGTCTTGTCGGGGGCACCCATGTTGCCTCGTATCAGCGTCGAGTCTTTGTTTTAATAATCAAAACTTTGAATGAAAGTTAAACAGCCCAAAGTGCGTAAAAACGAGTTACTTGTTTCCTTGAGACTAATTAAAAAAAAATGTCTAAACTCTTCGCCTTAACTCGAAAAAGAAAACCGTTAGAAAAAAAACTCCGTCACTTCAAGTTAAGCTTTAAAGCTCCTAGGGTTTTTGTAACTCTATTTTCGCTAGATTGAATTTGGAATATTTTAGTAGTTGCCTCGTATCTTCAGTTTAAATTAAAGTCAAATGTAATGTAAACGTTTTCTCCTCTAACCAAAAGGAATTATTTGGGAAGAGCATGAAAGCTTCAACTGCTAATGTTTGTAAAAGTGTCTTTAAAATTTTTTTTTTTCATAATTTTTTACAGAAAATATCGAGATTTTAATTATAAAATGATAATAATAAATGACTTAAAAAGTCTATAATAGAGAATTTTATGCTGATTGCAAACAGTGCATTTCGTCAAGTAACTAAGTCTTTCTCATAATTGAATTCAAATTCATTATTTAAGCAATTAAGAGAGGATATATAATAAATGCTCATAAAGCTATACATGTGATTTGTTACTCTTGGAATACTTCATCAATATTTATATGGATAAAATCAGAAAGATATCTTGGAGATTTATGAGCATTGAACATTAATGAATTTTCACGGCTTTGATACTTTTCTCATTTGTCACCGCTGCAGAACCGTATACAGAGATATTCGGTAGTTCCATCCACGGAGATGTGATTGAGAAAGCAAATTACTCGAATTCCAGTTTTATAGCCTTAACTAACTAATAGTTGCATTAAGCTAATTCGTATCACTGCATAAACGATAAGTACGTTAAACTCATCTAAAAATTTTTTTTAATCATCCAGAAATCGTTTACTTCAAAAGACTATCTTTATTGAATGAAATCCAATCGATTGGAAAAAAACCTTGAATAAGACTAGCTCTAAAAGCTTGGCGCTTTCAATACTTATCGATAACGGATATTGCATACAGAAAATACACAAAAACACAGAGCACAGCTATCAATTGCAATAGATATCGGGAGTCGAGCTTGCTTACCGTTTGAGTGCGAATTCACTTGCACACATTGTTGTCCGTATAAATGTTACTCGTGCGTGCGATATATTTGTACACAGAGTACTCAAATAAATCATAATTCACACTTTATCAGAGTTTAAAAAAGTTGTCTTGGTCCATACTCATAACGGTGTTTATAAACACATTGATGATCGAATATCGGACGAATAAAAATGTTCCTATAAGAAACTTTATCAATTCGAATCTAGTTTTTGTAAAAGTTATTCCATAATAATAACCCTTCCAAGAATTCGACATATGCTACCTTTGTTTTCAACAATTAATGATAATGAATTTTGAAACACTTTAAATAGATAACGAAATTATTTTTTACATTCTTCTATTTTTATAGGTGAAACTGCAATTTTAAAATCTTAATTAGATTACTTATACTATATAATTTTAATTAGGCTAGCGCAACTTTCATATTCTTGTCGATGAGAAATTCGTTTTTACTGGAAAACAAAGTTTGAGCGGATATATTAATGAAAGTGATTTTTTTTAACTTTTCGTTATGACTTTTTTGTACCGAGATATTTTTTTGTTCATTCAGCGACTTAATACAAAATTACATCGAAACCTGGGAGCTTTGAAATTTCCCAAATTATAATTTTACGTCTATATTCAAAAGAAAATCACTTTTTTACTTTATGCCTAAGTATTACAGTTTAATTTTCAAATTAAACTATGAATGTGATAAAAAATTCACACATTTGTTCAGTTTAATTGATTATTTATGAGTTTGAAAACTATGTGTCATCAATCATCATGAACATAGATAAGCACATTGGGATCGATACAGATAAGGTTATGATTTGCATATAACGTCCAATAGTACCACGTGATCCAATCGTTAGAGAGAGCTTGCATTTAACCGAAAACAAACTATTTCTTTGTTATATCCAACATTTTTAAGGGTATTTTGTGAAATAATTTTTCAATTAAAAAAAATTTTAATTCCATGCCTGTATGAGCTTTGTAAATATAATCTCGTCGAGATGAGTTTTTATTTTATGAGTTCAAATGAAAGTGTACAATTTTAATTACTATAAAGTTGTGAGGTATGAAAATTGCATAAGGCGCTGATTTGTTTTTAATTTAGACTTGGTCGTATTTTTTCCTTGAAAAGCTTATTTATATACATAACATATACACGAGTGTTGCTTAGGTAAATATTATTACCGAGCATCCCATATGTTCCAAAATGCGCGCGCAAAAAATAGCACTTTCTGGGGTTTTTATTTAAGTATTGTGACTTGGCCAAATTGAGAGTTGGCAATGATGATGAATATTTAGGAGCTAATAAAACTGTTTATAAAATTAAAATGACAGGAATACGAATCAAATGTCAATTTTAATTAATTTGAGGAATTTCATACTAGGCCTTCTTTCGACAATGGCTTGGGATTATTTCTTTTATCTGTTCGTTTCTTTTTGTTATATCAGACAATAAAGTTGGATTGACCCGAATGAATAGTGCACACAATTTTTCGACGAACATAAGTTGTACAAACAGACCCAACAATTTACATAGATTTCCGTTACATTTACATGCACACACGTACGGCAGAAACAGCATCAGCAGGTGCACCAGTAGCAGTAATGGCGGCAGCGACAGTAGTACAAAATTAACATTCGAGCGCACTCTCTTCTACTCTATACATTTACCTAGCTAATTCTGGCTTCATTAGTTGAGCGTCCTAACTATATGCATAAACGAAGCTCCACGTTTCAACTACAAAAGTTTACTGATTGATATAATGAATAGCTGATTGACTACAATTACGATTAGATAGTGCAGATTTGTCGAGCGAAAATCTTTTTCTTTTCGCATGTATATGAACAAAGCCATGTCAAGCGTGAAATGCCCAAAATCAAAACTAAAAATAAAAATTACTCTTGATGAGTATATTGAAAAATGACAAATTCTCAAAATCTGAATTCTCGGACTTTTCTGGATTATGAAAGTGCAGATTGGAAAGTAGCGAGTACCTCAGTATATGTACTTTACAGATACTACGGTATCTGTACTGTATATGCGAGCTTGTCATTTATTTTCATTTAGATGGAAGAAAGACTCGAAAATTACATAGCGCTCGACACTTGCTTTCGTGAAATTCATTAAAAAGCGATTAGCTCATGCAAGCTCGTGTGTATAAAGTGTGTTGCGTGTGGAAACAAGCGGAGAATAAAAGTGAAGGGCTTTCCCTCGTAAACGTAAACCCGAAAATACTGAGATTTTAGGTGGTGTTTTAGAGATACACGTAGTGTCTATCAGGTACTGGACTCGTAAATCTGGAAGTCGCGGCGCGTCTCCGCACAAGCTTGAGAACAATGCAATATTCTAAATTGTATGGATATGTGCGGACGAAAAGCTTTGGTTTGTGTCACAAGTATGTGAGATCCAGTCCAGCGGAGTGTAGTCAGTAGTAATTTCGATATCCTTCGCACGTACGTGAGCGATATATATACGCATACGGACTGTAGAGAAGAGACACACGTGTGCCAATCGGCGCTTACAATCCGAACTTGTTCACGCTTACGTAGCAATTATCAGATCCTCGCTCAGGCGAAGAACCTCCGGCAAAACTCCCGTCTAACTGTTTCCTTCGCGGTAGCGATCGTCTACAATAGCTGCTAGCGCCTCAACTATTTCTCTCACTCTCGGCTGGACGACGTGGGAGGGGGAGACCGTTACGAAGGACTGTCACGCGTCGTCGATATAGTACCAGCACACGTATACGCGTACGAGCGAGCTTTATACCGATGAAAATCGCTCGCTTGTGCTTGCAGGCTTATATACAGCAGAACAAACATCTATAATGTATAGACGCTCGAGTACGAGTTTATATTACGCGCGTACGTATAATACGTTCGTGTATGCATTGCTGCAATGTTGAATACCTTAGCCCCGGCGTCTACAGGCGGCTTTGTACGAGTGTTTGCCTTGAGTTTGGTTTTCGCGCCCAACTTTGTCATATACAACGCATCTCGTGCGACTTGTTAGCTCGGCGTTGCTATTGCTCTGTACGCGAGTTTCCCATTTAATAATTTCAAAATAGTTTGCAGAGAGGAATTTTCTTCGCTTGAGTAATTTACCTTATTGCTTTATTGCTACCTATTGATACAATTGTCAATAACTAACTCTACGGAATTAAAGAATATCATTTTAAACTGGTCTTAAAAAATTTATCCACGCGATGCATAAATAACGTACTACACTTTCGAATAGTTCCCTATCTAAACTTTCCTGAAAAATTTCGCATAGGGGTAATAAAAGTAGTCGTTTTATAACCACAAACAGCTACTTTGACCCTATTGATTTTTCACTACGGGATTTTGGCCCGTTAGGATTTCGCGCTATCGAATGTTTGGCGTGTTTTGCATTCTTCTTCTCCAATAGCTGCGATATCGAAATAGCTCTTGGTTTTTTCGAAGATAAGTACTACATATAATTTTGTGCAACGAAAAGGAAAAAATCGTACTTCATATACGATTTTTTACTCATATGCACTTCACAATTTTAAATGTATGTCCGTATTAATAAAAGATTTACTTCTGGCTATTATAATGAAGTGTCGCAGAGCAACAATCAAATTTTCTCCACGTACAAGCAATAAGAACGTTACATAAAAAAGTTTAATTGGAGTTCAGCTGTTGTATACTCGATTCCAATGCACTTCGGTACTGAAGAAATCAATTAAAATTTATTTCAACAAAAGTTGGAAATAACAGTTAAGTGTTCAATCGGAAAAATTTCATTTTTCACCTTCAAAGAATCAATTATTTTTGCACTTAGCTGTTGTGAAATTGTATCGATTGAAAACTTTAATGCGTGAGAAACATCCAAAAAATGTTGGCGCATGCCCGACTCGTTTGAAACTCGCTCCGATACGCTTATTTTTACGACTTCTACAAACGACCTCATTCATGCAGTTTCACTAGGCTAAGAACGAACAACTTGGATAATTTGCTTAAAAAAGGTGAAGAGATGAGCATCGATTGGTATTTAAAATGTTCCCATCCAATAGCCCGTAGAAAAAAAGGAAGTAAAAAAATCGATGAAAGTGTAGTGAAATATTAGGCAAAGGCACAGAATATCGAAGTCGAGCTTTCTAACACTTTTCTTTACTCTTTCTTTATCTCATAGTTGGTACAGCGTTGAGTCTAGAGCACGTCTCGAGGTCCGCGAATAATGAAGGCAAAAAAGAAGAAGCGCAGTAGCAGCAGCAGCTCACGAGATATAGAGCGAAACGTAAAAGAACGTGTACGGTAGGCGAGCGGAGAAAGAGAGAGTGTAGAGTCGTTTCTTCTTCTTCTTTTTTTCTGAAAACATCTCCTTGCGCACGAAATAATCTATGCCGTGACTTTGCATGCGCGCCGTTCTCGTTAAGTGCCTTGTGGACGCTCCCTCCCAAGCCTCCCTTCCTCCCTCTTTCGCCCTATCTCTCCATGCTCCTCGCGCTTAAAGCACAAACAGACATACTGCAGTGCAACTAGTCTCGAGCAATGTATTACATGGCTCTTTTTTTAGTTTCTATCTCCGCTGCTTCATTCGTTGTTTTTTGGCTTTTTCATATTCCATGTAGCAGAGAAAGACTTCTGTTCGCGGAACTAGTCCATGAAAGCTAAAAAGGAATTCGTGAGCTTTCTTCGACCTTATTTCAACGCGTTAAGGACAGACGCATTTTCACAAGCTTTTTTGTTTGATATAAGTGTGAAGAAATTGAATAGAAAAAATCTAAAATAGTTTATTCTGACGAAAAATTTTATGATATTTCCGAATTATCTGCTTTTAGTTATTCACGAAAATTCCGTTTGGATAGGTTATATTAGTTTTTACTAGTGGAGATTCAGGACTTAAGATAAAATTTTGAAAAAAATTTGTGTGTTTAGCTTTTAACGAGTTGACTAGGTACAGTTTGTCTATTTATACACATTCTTATTCTTACACTTGATATATAAACTTGAATTATCGAGCAATTTCTTTTCGAAACTCTACAAATTCAAATTTATTATAACTTAACGACGCTGTCGACGAAAAATGAAAATTATCTCTAAACAAGCGCTTAGCCCAGGCTGCTAAGAGCCGACGGAGCGGTATAAGCTCTAAATGGCTATTTCAGCTTGGACGCACGTTCACACACACACACACACACACACCCACACACACACACACACACACACACACACCCACACACACACACACACACACACACATATACTGTTGAGTCGGACGAGGGGGTGGAGCAGGTGGTGTCATCGCACGGCTACTCATATTTTGCATGACAATTTGGGGTTTGGGGTGGAAGAAGGAGTTAAAGGCTAGAGAGCGAGCAGCTTGCAAGTGGCTCGTGTGCTAAGTTAACGAGCCAGTCGTCCATGGGACTAACGGAAACAAACGGCCCTTCCAGGATATACTATAATAGCAACGACCTTTTAGCTTCGCGTGGCGAGATTTATCGGCCATGCTTCTGGCACGGCATGCGAGCATCCCTCGAGAAAAACTGCGGACGTTCTATACCCCCAGTACGTGTAAGCTTTGTTCGAGAAATAAAGAGAAAACGAGAGAGGAAAAAACCACTGGTTAAATTGTTTAGATAAGCCGTATGGAAAAGCTATAGTAAAAAGGATATTTCTGCGCGCTTGCGATATATAGGTGTCACGTTAAACCGATCAGAAAATAATAATTCATTGAGTCTCAGTCGAGTCATTGGTAAAAATAATAATCACAGTAAACTCGAGCTTTAAGCGTTGTGCGCCTCATCGAACCGATATGTACGTTATGAGGGAGCTCTTGTGTGTATCCAGGTGTTTTGATAAGCGTTTTCACGCGCGTGCAGCCAACTGCGCATCGTCAAAGCCGCAGATTGATTCATGCGGATCACCCGCGTTCCTAAAATTCCACCTCGGCAGCTATATAACGCGAATATATATGCGCTGCTTTGCTCATCCTCTGCACGTGCTTTATGATGAGCTGCAGAGATAATTGGCATATGAGTTGCCGTGTCGTTCTCTCTCTTTCTCTCTGCCTCTCTGCGCGTATCGCTTCATCTTGCCTGTAACGTTTGCGCTGCTTCACATATATATTTATTTATTTCTCATTTATACTTGGCGAAATTAACCCGCAATTTTCGACGTTGTTGTTAAAAAGAGATATTTCACTCTTCACTTAAATAAATAAATATACATTGCGCTCGAATTTATATAGAAAATTCCGACGATGTATCAAAAATGAGGACTACATATCTGGCGTATCGGTTCGCTTCGCTCAATCTATCAATCGTTCATATATACAACGCGCGTAGTATGCCCCGATATATATGTATTGTGAAGTTACGAGCGAAAAGGCGTTCGATTGATTTTTAATGAAATTGCCCACTTTCACGCGAAGGCAAATTGAAAATCAATATGGACGCACTGTTCACAGCAGCAGCAGCTCTCGTAGGAGTTATTGATGATGAAAATAGTAACGGGCGGCGGCGAATGACGCTGTTTTTTTTTCGATCACGCTATATACGCGCGCGTGGAAGTGATAAACGTTTGCGGAAAATTCATTTGCTCGTTCAATCGTGCGTATACATTGGGGCAACTTAGCGCCGAGCGGCAGTGTCCAAGCGCGTTGAAAAGTACTTTGCCATTTATACACATAGGGGGCGGGGGATGAATCGTTCATGTGGGCTTTACGTGCGAGGTATATTTAGTTACATCGTATAGCTACTTTTGGCGGACAAAATGATGAGCCATTGGTCGCCAGGAAAAGCTTTTATCATCGATTGCACTCACCCACACCCAAACACCCACGAGTTCTGCTTTTCTCGAGATGTAATGAAGCAAATCTACCTCCCTCCCTGTCTATCTCTTTCTGTCTGCTTACGCATGCACACGGACGAGCAAACATACGCAGAGTGAAGCACGTACTGTAACGTAGCGAACTCGTATAGCTCGTGCCGCTGCGGCCCTGCGCGATCGGGTCGACGCCCATTGTCGAATGGAGAAGTATAATTGCGCTTAACCTATGGATCTCCACTGCTCCGAGCGTTACTAAGCGTATACAGCGGGGCGCGCACGATATATAATCCACTCGCACGCACACAATCCCACTGTACTCGCACACGGAGGGAACTAATGAGGGTGGCGCGCGTTTATCTTAGCGCGAGCGCTGACTGGACGCGATTGACGCGCGCACTCGCAGAGCCAGCGCATACGTACATAAGCCTTGAATTGGGTGCGAACCGCAAATTATCCCACACAGTTTACCCACGAGGTATGGACGATGAGGTACTAAAATCTCATCCAGCCGCGCGCGTCTATATATACTTGAACGCACTGAGAGCTACAGCCAGCGCCGCTGCATACATAGTTATATACCGACTGCACTAGGATATGTTCGTCTATTAGTCCCGCGCGAGAGACTCGATGCTTTGTTTCGCTGATGATATATATTATACGGCTGAAAGCCAAACGAGCCCGGCTCTCTCGTCTGTCTTTGAAGCTATTTTTACGGGCCAATAATTAACTTTAATGGAAATTATTATTTCAAGTATCAATAATTACTTGGACTTTTCCAACGCGTCTCATGGAGGTCTATAAACGTATGACGTTTCAGCTGTGTTTACATAATTTTCATTAATTTTCTCTAGCGCGCTAGTCGTTTTAACTTCAGTACCCGCTGTAGGCACATAGTTTTCTATAAGCGTCACGCAAGTAATACACGCGGCTGACTAAATACGATGATATTCCACTGGTACGCCGGGATACGGGCGAGCTTCAAATTTACCACAGAAATGTAATGCTTCTCTTGAAACTCTTTCTTCTTTTTTCCCCGCTTTGCCTCCTGAAATGTACACGTATGTACGCAGCTGTACAAGATATTCTCGCTCGTTTCCACTGTTTTCCAGCATTGCAATTAGACGGCTCATGTTTTCTGCATTATTCGTATGTACTTGCTTTTGAAACCGGTGGTCTTCATTTTCGCAGTAACTCGCGAAACACCTAAAAAATTATGAGATACTTCTTTTTGCATTCTCATCGCCATAACAGCAGCGGAGACAGTATGCGGAATGTATATTAAGATACAACTATAGTGGCAGATGATTTTTCCATTACAGTATGTATGCTAAAACGCATCTTGGAAATTGATTATGTCTTGTGGGTACGATAGGAGTCCTATTACGATCCGACCTCGTATACGCAGATTAAAGGCTGAAAAAGGAATCTCATTCTCTTGTACACGGATCGCAAGTACACGGAGAAAAAAAGTATTTTGTGCACGTCATGCGCGGTGTTCGCTTCAACGTCGTACTGTTACGTATGCGCACGGCCTCTGTATTTTTCACAAGTTTTCACTCTCAACTTGACAGATATTTCATAAGCGTAATAATAAACAGACCTCTTTACCGTGCCACGGTTTTCATATTATTATTATGATTATTATTATTATTATTATGTACTTTCTTCAGTGTGTGCCTGTGAGCTCGTGGGTGTGCGTTTCTAAGTGTATGCGTGTGCATGCGACGTCGTGCGTATACACGCGTGCGTACGTACATGCATATGCGTGCGTCAGTTGCAGGCACGTCGACTCGCATCGTAGCCCGGCTAAGAAATTATGTTATTATAATATCATTTCGCATACTCGTACGCTGTACGGGCACATTAGCGTTTCATCAAAAGCTGGTATCTCCTCGTCGTCGTCGGTGCATAAGACGCATCGTATCAGAATATTAAATCCGTCGAAGGAGCTCAGCGTATCCCATTTTTCTAACGCATGCTTATCCGGAGCAACGCAATTAAAATTCAGTATGTGTATAATATAAAAATCGAAAAGCTCGTCGTACGTCTTCCAGGCTCGCGCGTGCGGTTTAATCGCAGCTGGGCGTGCGCTCTAACCCAACACCTGTGAGCTTGGCTAGCTGAGAAAGCACGTAGAGACGTCGAGGCGAGATAGAGGCGCGAGACACACAGTACGGCAACAACAATATTCGCTGATGACTCCTCTTTTCAGAGTACACTGCGGGATGCTGTGTGCGAGCATGTTCATACAGTTTCAACACTCGTTTCTCTTTGACTACACGGCACGTTTGACCTGCAGCTGCTCTCTTCCATATGCCCGAGCCCTGCTGCAACACTGTTTACACACCAAGTCCCCCCTAATGGTTACTGCGAGCGCGAACAGCTTCCTTTACTTTGCAGGCTCCGAGGCACTACCTGCTACGTATATCGTACGTGTGCATACATACCACACGCGCGCAGACCCACACCGAGGCGCTTTCTTTTATCATATCGCGCTCTGGGCCGGCTGCTGCAGCTGCTGTTGCTCTGCAGCTTGGCCAAATTTGTTTAACGAGTTTCCTGGCCACTACGCAATGTTACCTCGGTGGTACAGGTGGTGGTGCTACACATCGTGTTATATAATGTATATTATATACCCGGCAACGACTCGCTGTGTCTAAGTATATGTACGCATACAGTGTATATACAGAAACTCACAGTCGAGCTGTTTCCATTGAAAATGCGCTAAGGACGCCTCGGAGTTTCACTTTGTAAAGAATAGCGACACGTATTAACAATCGATCGCTTATGAAACTCATTAAAAGTATATTTTCACCGGCTTATTTCCATGTGATTGACATTATATTAAATTTTAATATTGTAATTTATAATCTTGATAAAAAATGATAAAAATATTATGAGAAGGTCCGAGTGCTCTGGTTACGTCCTGTTGATAAAAAAATAAACTTCCATTTCACCGCAAGTGTAATAAACCACACGTACACAAATCCTTCATCCGTAACTTTTTTAATGACGTACACATAATTAAATCAATGACAGAGAGTCGTCAAATTTGCCGTCGCTCTGCTGGCCTTTGGGAAAAAAGTATCCTGTAGGTAGCCGTGCGGATGCACACGAAACGCATTGTATATATTTTTCGTTGATTAAATTATCGCTGCTTTAATTAAACATGTCAGACGATAGAGTATGACATAAAAGCGCGTTCGGCGCGTATCATTTTGCTCTGTGCACGGCGAGCGAGCGACACTGCTGATTCGAAAATAATTTACAAAAAGTAAATTCGGAATTCCGATTAATGCATACGCTTGCACCTGGTGGCTTTCGGAAGCCCTCGGAACATCCCCTGTATTAAAATTAACATTTCATTGAATTCGCCTCTTCTTCCACATTTTTTTTTCATTTTGACGCTGACGCCATCGTAGTTCCGCTGCAGTGTACATGTGTGAGTGTTCATCCCGAAGCAGCCAGCGCATGGTTAACAACGCACGTTCTTTGCAATTTCGCATGCGCGTGATAGAAAAATAATGAGTCGTTTACGGGCGTATGCGTGTGTAAGTATTATCTGCTGGCAGGCTTATATAATAATAATAACAACAGCAAAGGCCGATCGATCATCGGGTTGAAAGCTCATGTTATTGGCCACGCCACTGCAACTACCGCTGCTGCTGTTGCTGTTACAGTTCATGATTGTGGGCCGCTCACTCGACTCCCTATGGCTTGTTATCGTTTGGAGAGCCAAACAAAAAGCTGTAACGTTAATTCGATTGATGAATTTAAGTGCGCGCTGGGGTCGTGAATCACAACAAATGAGAAATCAATATCGAATTTAAAATCATTTAGCACTTTGGTACATCCTACGAGCTGACGAAAGAGAGAGAAGTAGAGAGGGATGGAGGGGGGCATAATTTTTCACTTGTAAAAACCATGTACAGTATACATGAGCTTTTTCCATTTACGTTCAACTACTTGTTTTCCACTTTCTGCGGCAGAATGATTACTCTCCTCCTCGTGTATATATATATAAGAATCAGGCGAATCGTTCGCAAAAAAACTTTACCCGGCGTGCGCGGAGAGTATAGCGGGAGAGAGTGAGGCAAAGAAAGGAAGGTTAACGCTTGGCTTTGGCCAATTTTCTTTGCGCGCGAACACAGCACTGGCAAGAAGATTGGGAAATTTTTAGGAAGCCGCTGTGCGGCCAAGTTAGTTTCAAGTCTGCTGCAGGGGAGCTACTTTAAGTGAAATGAGAGAGGGAGAGAGAGAAATGTTAAAGTCAGGATGAAAGTAAAAAGAAGTAGTACGAAATCAAGAAGAAATGGCTGGTATACGGTAGTGCAGGGAGCTGAAGCTCTGCGCACACAGGAGAGCCTTGTGTATAACAAATAAGAATCGCACTCAAAAGTCAATCTTGGGTGGTCCGTGCATGTGTGAGTATTATATAGTGTACACATGAAGGGCTGAACGGACTTCGATCAAACCTGAAAATGATTTTTCTTCTTAAAGTTCTCTGTATTTTCCTAGAAGGCGAGTGCATGCAGTTTGTGAAAAGCCGAGATACGCGTATAGAAGAGAATCTCATATACAAAGCAGGGAATTCAAATGAGAGACTTAAAACCAAAGGGGATCAAAAGAGTTGTCTGAGTTTTGTTCTGTTATAATAAACAAGATTTCTCATAAGATAAAAAAGAGCTACTACCGGCTGTTGGTGCTTTTCTCTTCGCGTCATTATAGTATATAAAATTAACTTATCTGACTTGCATCTCGGTCGAAAGAGAACAGAAATAAAACAGTACGTCATGTATGCGATACTGTGATTCGATTGGCCGCATACAGTAGCTTATTATAATTTCATTGGTATTATTTAATTGATTGAGTATAATGATGTATATAAATGCTAAACTACGTCAGCCGCGATAACCCAAGAAATGAATTTGAAAATAATTAGCTTATTTTATATGAATTCAAATAATGAAATAAATTTGAATAACTATTTTGGTGTAGAATTTGATAAAAAATTCGAATTCGCTATCAAAAATAAAAATAGGCTAACATTAAAGTATGGGCAATTGCCTGTTTTGGGTTAACACGGCTGACGTGGGTTAGCTCATGTATGAATACTTTACCTGCAGGCTGGTTCCCCGACAGTCTCGAAAAATAGGCAAGTACCACCGTTCATGCAAAAGTCTCCTGCGATCGGACAGGGTTGCTCTTGCCTCAACCACGCCGCTGTTGCTGAAATATTAAAATTAATTAATCAATATGATTTATAACTTTATACTTTCAGCAGTTATAATAATTCATTAAATCATCATTAATGTCCGAGCTTTGAACGCGCTCTCAACCGGGTAAAACTCTGTGGAGCGCGAGTAATTCTGGGTGAAATTTTTAATGCCTACCCCCTACGTATATACTTTTATCGATCATATATGGAATTCATTTAAACTCTTTGACGATTTCAACTTGTTCCTCAAGAGCTCAACGGTAACAAACAGCAATAGCAATAACATTTGTGGTATATTTCTCTCCTCCCCAAAAGTATAAGCGATGCCGATAAACTGCATTCACCCCCTTGTGCGCGCGTGCTCTGTGACTCTGCGCGCAAAAGCGTATTACAGTGACGCGCGTAGGTACTTCGCCCACATACGTACGTACATATACGTATACGAGTTGGAGTGTGGTGGCACGGGTAGAAGCAGTACCGTACGTCATCGATTTACAACCCGCATAATTTCCAGCGATATGGTCTCTTGGCTCGCGTTTCTGCGTGTGCCCAGAGCTCTCTTATACGCCCAAAGCTAGAGCTGCGCGGCGATAACATAACTCGCTTATTTTATATGAGCGACCTGGTGTACGCTTATAGCGTTAGTGTCGCCGCCGCCGCCGTCGTCGCTGCTACTGCTGCTGCCGTGTAACCTTTCTTGGCTTCGAAGCGCGAAAATGTCTTCTATGCGGCACAGTTGCGCGAACGGACCAGTAGCTATTATCCTACAAAAGAGGTCGAAATAGGAAATTAATTCTAGCATTGTGTTCTATACGCTGTGCAAGCCGAGTCTCGAATTGAATATCCAAAAGCAGTTTGTGGCTGGTTTTGCGAATGGCAAAATTCGTTGTACGTATTTGTAAATGTCACCGCCCGCGATCGGGCCGATATCAACAAGTATTTGAGAATTGATGATGTTGCAATTCTCAAATAGCAGTAAATAAGCTGTATTAAAAACTAATTAAAATTTCTATTAAGAGTACTGAGAAAAGTAAATTCTTGTCTTATTTATTGAAAATGAATAAAAACTTGATTATCAAAAAAATTTAATTTTTTCCTTTATACGGATTATTTATCCTTTTCAGTATTCTCTTAGTAAAGATAACCACGCAGGATGCCACGCAAGCTCTTTTGTTTCACCCGTGTTCGATTGTACAATGGGTCAAATCGAAACTGAATGAATAAAAAAGAAATGCGACTTCGAATGTTACAATCCAATTGTCTTGCAGCATTTTAATTGGTATAAGAAAAAGGAATGAGAATAGTCGCGCAAAGAAAAAGTACTATAATATTCAAAACATTCGCTTCAACTTTATCGATTTCAAATTTTTCGCCAATTCTGCAACACCTAGGAAAATTGACTAGTTATTTTATGACCTGTAGAAATGCAACAGTCTCGTTTCTTAGTGATAGCGAGTAATAACTGTTCGTAGCGTTTCTGGATTTTTGGTCAGAATCAAATACAAAATTTACATCTAAATGCATTTTTCGCCAGTACACGGCAGCAATCCAAGTAAAAAGGAATTTTTTTCAATTATTCATGCTCGCATCGAAAACATCGCGCAAACAAGAACTAGAGTGTCGTGAAGGGCCACTCCAACGGTTCTTTTTACAGACAAATTTTAATATTTTTCTCGCCCCCTGGAGGAGAGAGAGCTTCGTATTTCACTCGTACAGATTCGTCGAGACAGATATTAATGGATCCGAAGAGACAATTTTTTACCACGTAACGCGGAAACTTGCGCAGCGTGCGTCACACGGGGTTGCACGCAGAAACACAACGCGCACATCTGCAAATTATCATCGAAGCATTTGCAGATGCTTTGAGAAAGAAAAGAGTCGCGAGAAATGAAAAAAAAGGAAGAAGACTACTCGACGTAAAAGACAAATGGTCGAAAGCACGGGCAAAGAAAGCTCGAGAGCGATGTGTACGTGTTTGTGTGCAAACAGTATGGCGGGATGATGTGTTAAACAGCTTCATTTATCTCTATTTTAGTCTCGCCTAGCTGCAACCCTGCACGGTAAAACTGATCCAGCTATTAAGGCGTTTTTGAATTGTAAAAACTTTTTCGAAACTCAGTCTCTTTTAACACGTCCGCTAACTGGATCGATTAAAAATGACGGAACATCATTATAATTAAATAAGAGGCTGCCGCTTAAATAAGCAATGTCTTCGTTATGAAATTAACATTTATACTATTTTTTTCATCTTGCATAAGTACGAAAGCGACACATCCGATGCTGTATATGAGCATGTGCACATGCCAAGAGCTCTTTATGGCATGCGTCACGTTATTATATATGTACACACGCGCACCGTGCAGCACACATACTCGCACATGCATCTACATGCTATTTCTCTCTGAAAATTCAGCCCTTGGCGTCATATGCATCAGACTCGCGATAACGCGACGCGCGTGATGAGAATTCGGTGCCTGCTCAAAGAGGGGCTTCGTCAAAGTGTGGCCCCGGCTGCCGCTGATGCTTCTGGCGTATCCCACCGAGAGTTTACAAAGATTTTAGACTTACCTAGACACGAAAGAGAGTCAGAGAGAAATGTTACAGTACACAAGCTGCAGGAGTGAATCACTTGATTTATTTACTGTGTCAATTAAATTTTGCGTCTTACGCTAACCTCAAATAAAGAATAAAACGTTCATCGCATATTTACGGTGAACTTTTTGAAGAGAAAAATATTGTGAGGAAAAATGTCAGTGCTTTGAAATATTTTTTCATAAAGTAAAAGTCGATTACAATCATCACAAAGTTTTTAGTAAAAGGGCCGAAAATTATATTGACACTATGAAAATTTGAATAATTTGAAATTTCAGAAGCTAGTTCATATGATTGAAATGGTATTTGTAGTACAGTCAATTACTAAGTTTTAAATATAATGAAGGAGGAGATGGGAGTGCAATATATGTAAAACGTTTAATGTAATGTGAAAACTATTATTCTGTTCTACATATTATGAGAATTTCGGGGAAAGATGTCTTCATTGCTCGACGAAGTAACTATTTTTTTTTTTTAGTGGCTTAATCCACTTTTCCGATGAGGTAGATTCAAAGTTCGTCTGCGTGTCTGCTGTACACGAGTGCGAGAGTGAACTTGCCTAACAAGTTTTGAGTTTATTTGGGGTGTTGGGGGTAAGTTTCAAAATTGGTGAATTCATAACTTGACGTGTGCTAACCTTTTGAAGCCTACGTAGCAAAATGAATAAACTTGTAATTACGTGCTTACGAATTGAATATGTGATATAACTAGCCGATTCTTGCTGTATAAGAATTGCTTCATAATACCTGCCTTTTTGTGTACCTGAGAGTTGAACAGCGAGTTCAACTTCCCTCCACCCTTAAAAAAATAAACTACGCTTAAACGAAGCGGGTAATTTACACACAAATCTTGACGCAATGTTCAATACAAATAGTTTTCTTTCAAAAGTAAACTAGTTTTGAAAAAATATCATTTCTTCGCAACGTATATCAAGTGCAAAATCGAATTGAAAACTTCAAACACGGCAACAATTTTTTACCTTGTAACTCGTTTTTTCTATCGGATTCTCGTATTCTTTTAATTAAAAACTTCGTTCTTGACCTGCCGAATCGATACTCTACAATTCATGGTACCCTTTTTTTTGAAAAAAAGTTTTTAAGGTGGCGCCTGTTGAGAGCTTTCATCAAACCGTTATTAAAAATCAAGGAGCATCACTCGTAGAAAGTGATTTTTTAGCCAGTCAAATTATGTATCTTTTCCTTTAGATTTTCTCGTAGATATAATATTGTTACTCGTTCAGTCGATCGATATTGAGTGGTATTGCTTATGACATTCCCAACATTTATAAGTGTATAATAAAGTGTGCGCTCATTCATAGGTGTTCCGCAACGAGGTAATTTGAATTTTAGGTTGATTTCGAGGCGCGCATTTAAAATAAATCATCGCGAATGCTCCCGAGCTCAGTGCGTAACTCAAGCGAAAGTTCTTTTATCATGCGCGAGATAATTCATAACTCAGCTTGCACGCGCGTGAGAAAAGAGAAACGTGCGAGCTTTCAGTACAAGTAAAAAGTGCTATACATCTCTTTTGTCTTTGAAAGTATGCGCCAGAGCGCATATATGCGAGCAGCAACTATGTTAGCCTCTCACAGGGGCTTGAGCAAAGAATTATTTCGAAATAATACAAATAGCTTTATATTATACTTTTCATCTCGTATATATCAATGTACGAGTGTAAATGTGCGGTGTAGACTCTCATATATATTCTTTTTTGCGTTTCTTCAAAAGAAAGTAAGTTGACTAAAACTCGCTTATACGTATATAAAGCTATGCAGCTCACCATTGAAATTGAAATCAATGATAAGTCTTTCTTTTTCATGCAACTGTCTACTGGAGTCATTACTTTGTACTATAATTCACGCGTCCAAGTTCAAAAATCGAGCTTATACCTATGTAATTAGCCAACTTTACTGAATAGATCGACGAAAAAAGTCGCGAGTAAATGGAAATACGTTGTCTCTTCCCAAGAATCCCAGCTAGCCAATCGTATTAATTAGTAGTCCGCTTGACTTTTTTACGCATTCATAAGCGGTATTTGTAGCTATTATTATATCGAGCAAATCATAAACAAGTTTAGCAAACACATCGACGCGACGTATCTGCATTGCGCGTTGATCAAATTATATAATTTGCAATGCGCGACAACGAGATGAGCGTCGAAGCTTATAGATGATGGATAGCGAAGCTGCGTGAACTTGTTAGCGAATGAAAGAGACAGCGGGGGTGCGAACTTGAACGTGTCCCATCCCATGCGGCTCCCCCTCCCGATCTCGTAAACCTACAATATAGATGTATGTATGTCTGAAGCAGAATCTATTATATTCATTTCCAACAGCGAATCTCTCGTGCACACTTTTCGCAACGATACTCCATTTGATTTAAGAATCAAAATCTCTCATTATTGGCATAAACTTGAACTAAATATCGATTTTCGTGTGAGCGTTACTATTACGTTTATTTTCAATACCACTTGAAGCACATACTGGAAAGTGAGAGATTTAAAATCTAATTAGAATGGTATATATGTATAAAATCGATTTATTTAATATTTCGGACTATTCGAATTTTCAACGTTATATTGAAATTCAGATAGTCTATAATCACCGTTCGTTTTGACGACTAAGAGTGAAATAAAATTGATTTTATCAAAAAAAAATCATGAATAGTTTTGCATAGAAAGCTTACCAGAATTGTAATTGGATGTTGTCGTATGTCGCATAATTAATAAATTTTTGACATTAAGACGTTAATGCAAATGAAAACAGAAAAATCGTCCAAAACAATCCAATGAATTACTACATTTCAAAAAGTTTTAAATGCTCATGTTTTTTATCAGTAGGTCATTATTCATTTTAAACATTTCTATTGGGGTTGTTGAATGTATTTACAAAAATTACATTTCAATGTAAATATCCCGATTTATATTATTATTAACTTTTCATTTTCAAAATTTTCATAAATTTTTCGAACGACGAGTAAGTTTTAGACCCGCATAGTACGTTGGACGGGGCTAGTAATTTAAAAATTGTAAGTACACGGGGCATTAGCAGTTTATATTGTGATTTCATACACCGTTGTTGTTACGCACCTCCCTAGTGAATAAGCCTTCGCAATTTTCTCGCCATTACTGCTCGCTTGAACTTGATCGATATTATAATTACCACATAACAATGTACATACAAGCGGCATCAATCGTGTCTCACAAAGCCGCGAGTCTATATAATGTTTATTTTCCATTAACTCGCTCAATCTTTTTCTGCATAAACGCATACAGCATTGACAAAAATACACATCGACTCACGACAACGACTGCTTGGGTTTACGCGCGATTACAATGCTCTTACGTTAAATGCATGCGTATATAAGTATATTTATATATATTGCACTCGTTTACCGAATAGGGAGGTTTTAAAGCTACGAGCGTTGAAGTCTATATAAATTGAAAACACACAGCAGTTCGATTCGGTTGTGTCTAGATGAAGAAAATAAGGTGAGTGAATTTCTTAACTGCTGTATAGACAAGTCTAAGATAAAGAGAAGGAGGAACAGAGAGAGAATAAGTGTTCCATATTATTGAAACAGGCAAGGAAGAAGTGATCAATTGGAGAAAGTTCAGTTGAAGCGCCAGTACAGAGCGCTCAATTTCAGAGCGAGAGAGAGAAAGAGTGAGAGAGAAAGTGAGTAAGAGCTTGTAAGCTTTGAATCGGGGAGGCCAAGCGATTTCCTAAATGGCCTGTTTGTGAAAGGCTCTCGCATCCATGCACGTCGAGGCTTATTTAGCCGCAGCAGCAGCGGCAATTAAGTATTCTGCAAGCTTCTTTTCATGAAGGAATGAAACACGAACGGCTGACCCCTTTTGAAAACAACATATATACACGTATGTCTGTGAGCTCTATATAACATCTTTGTGTGTATATGCGAGTATACGTGTATACATAGGTTCAATAACCTATTTCCGATTAGCTACACTGAACTTGCCCTCTTCGTTTGTATTATACACGCGTTGAATTTTCCTTCGTTTTCTTTGGCCATGCGCGCCATCTTTTATTGTTTCGGGAGCTAAGGATGCTTGGGAAGTTTAATTAAAATTTTTGAAAAAAGCACACTGGCGCAACGCTTCTTCTCCCTCGAGCTTAATTACAAATTGAAAAAGACATGAATATTGCTGCGCTGTAGCGAGTTCCAAGCAAACACGCTTACACTCTCTCCCTTTCCTTCCAGCTTCCTCCTTTTAATCGTTACAAACTTGATATAGCGAACCCATGCGTGTGTATCTCAAAAGCTTTGCAATGTTCAAGCAAAAGCAGCTATAGCAGTATAAGGCAGCGGTTGTAGTAAGCTCTCTTCTTCTCTCTCTCCCTCTCTCTCTCTCTCTCTCTCTCTCTCTCTCTCTCTCT